>VWZE01001778.1:229935-325147 GCA_013396675.1 Eubucco bourcierii | reverse complement strand
GCTAATTGGAATATTTTAATAGAGAAAATTATATTATAGGCTGTGAAAGGAAAACAATGGTGATGTCTGCTTCACTCACAGGCTTGCTGAGATGGTTAAGAATAAGAATGCAAAAACAAAGATAAGACACTTGGGCTTGCAGACACTCTCGGGCTCTCTAGCTTCTTGCCTTCTCTCTGCTGAATAACCTCACTAACCACTCTCCTTCTAACCTCCCTGGTTGATCCTCCAAACTCACCTTGCACATAAGCCAAACAGTAGGGTAAGGTATAGGGGTGGGGAGAAGGTGGAAGGGTGGTTGGGAGCCCCTCCTGGGGACTCTGATTTCTGGGAGGGGAGTTGTGTTTCTGTATTCCCTTTAACTTGTCTATTTCTGTAACTATTCCTGTCTATTGTGTATATTTCTGCTTGTACATTGTGCTGAGCTGTAAACAGAGCTTCAGTCCTTAACTTCCAGCAGGCTGAGTCTAGTCTGGGGGATTTTACAAAGTGGGGGGTGGGGCAGGGAACTCCCAAACCATCACACATCCTGACCTAGTGTGAGCTGCCCCTGCCCATGGCAGGGAGGTTGGAGCTAGATGATCCTTGAGGTCTCTTCCAGCCCTGACAATTCTATGATTCTAATTTACATTTTCCAAATCACCTCCACTCAACTTACTTCTACTAAACTTTCACAGCTATTCCTTGCTGTAACCTCCCAACACATCAAAACCTAAAAGAGATTTGAATGGAACTATTCTAAAAGCAAGAAATGAAAAATGAGGTCCAATCTGCCATGCTCTGTCACTGTCACTTAGCCACACGAGATCTACTTATTGGTAAATGTAACCAACTGCCTCACTGCCTGCCCTGACCTCCTGAGTGGAAAATAAAGTTACCCAAATGTCTCCAAATTAGAAGCTGTCAAACACACCACAATATTTCCCCCTTTTTTAAGAATCAGAACATGGTTCCTTGTGTAAAACTGCATTCTGAGGTTCATAAGGCTGAGAGTTTACCTGATATAAACAAGAAGAAAATCAGAACATTTGCACCTAATTAGGAAGAAAAAAGAAAGAGATGCATGCTGACAGGTTCTGGGTATACAATCAGACTCGGGTTACAGTTTATTTGTTTACAGATGTCTGAAATTGAATCAAGGATGTTGACTTCCTTACCTTGTTACTTGTTTGTATACAAAAACAGTCTGGAAAAGTCAGAACGATTTTATGTTTTGCAAGACAGTTTGTGACCTGAAGTGACCTTCTGGTGTCAGATTTAATAGAGGCTTGCTTTCGTGGGAGCCAGACAGAATTTATTTTATACATCATTGTCTGCATATACAAGGAAACTTCTGTGAAGTTAAGGCATGTTATTTTAAAAGAATATGGAAGCTCACTCAAGTTGCAGAGGGATTCACTTATACTGAACTCACACTATGGAACACTCTGAAGCTCAAGTATGTTGTATAACCACAAATAAACCATGTTCCCACTGAAATAATACTGTTCTGGGAGTACAGAGGCCTCAAGCTGTTATTTCACCTGTTGTCCTATGACATCCCCAACTCCACTTGCCTTGCTAAGACCATTACAGTGATACAAGCCTTGGTCCTAGCACTGGTACAAGCAGGTGCTAGCTTGGTCATGTGGCTCTCTCACAACTCTACCAGGGGTCTCTTCCAAAAGACTTGTGCAGCTATGACTTATTTCCCAAGCAACCCCACTCATGAGAGAGAGAAAACTACTGCTGCGAGACCCACTGGGTCCGTGTGAGAAGAGGTCTTTGCCCTACCTGTTTTCACAGCAGGATCAGTACATTCAGTCCTTACAGAGATTACAGAAGACTGTNGGGCAACCTGTGCCAGTGCCTCACCACCCTCACTGCAAACAACTTCCTCCTGACATCCAGTCTAAATCTCCCCTCTTCCAGTTTAAACCCATTGGCCCTTGTCCTGTCATTGCAAGACCTTGTCAACAGTCCCTCCCCAGCCTTCCTGTAGCCCCCTTCAGATACTGGAAGGCTACTCTAAGGTCTCCTGGAAGCCTTCTCTTCTCCAGGCTGCAGAGCCCCAACTCTCTCAGCCTGTCCTCACAGCAGAGCTGCTGCAGCCTTCTGATCATCTTGGTGGCCTCCTCTGGACCCACTCCAGCACTTCCATGTCCTTCCTGTGCTGGGGGCTGCAGAACTGCACACAGGACTGCAGGTGGGGTCTGATGAGAGCAGAGTAAAGGGGTAGAATCCCCTCCCTTGCCCTGCTGGCTACGCTTCTCAATGTCTCCTTGCACCTCTCACCTGCTTGCACTCACCCATCATATTTGCAGGGTAAGCTCCATCAGGCAGATTTTATTTGGCATTTGTATATAGCCTGCTGGAACAGGATGCCCATGTATGACTGGGGCTGCAGCAATGAAGAAAGTAACACCTCCATGTAGAGTTGTGTTCTCTCTCCCTTGAAGACTCTGTTTGCATTTTCCTATGTGAGGGGTGACATCACTGATGGAAAGCCAACTGTAATTTACCCTTTATCCATCTCAACCTTTAAACCCTTTTGTGCCTGTGTCCTTTCGCTTCCTTCTTACATTCTTCTACGAAGCCTTTTAGTGCCTAACACAAACCAGTCCCATACACTCTCCTATTTTGCTCCAGGTTACATATCTGAACCTGTTTGAAATGCTACAATGCAGGCACTGCATAAGATATATTTCAGTATTTTCCAAAAAATAACATAATTTACCAGTTTCCACTTTTTAATACACTTCTCCCCACAGGGACTGCATGACTCACCCTCCCTGTGGAAAAATTACTCCTGCAGTTGGACACCAGCAGCAGTTCTGGCATCCAGCACTAATAGCATTATCAATTTATGATTCTAGAAGCACTACCAGCATCTAGTAGTGCCTCTAACATTACAGATGGCCCATTTGTCCAGTTTTTCCACATGGCCCTCTGTGTCTTTGCTTACATCCTTACTAGTGTTTCCTGAGGGCACTTATCTTCTCCCATGTAACACAGCTTTCAGAAGACTCTCTTCAGCTACAGTTCCCACAGTAAACAAGCTAAACCAACAGAGAAAGCCTACTGAATTGTCTGCTTTTTCCCCACCACCCCCTCATGAGGACAGGCAGTCACCTCTCCTCCGAGTTAGGGGTCTCAACTGAGCAAGTCCTGATAGCTCTCTCCAGCACGCTACACATATCATGCACATAGCAGGCACACTGCAAGGTCCTCTGGGCACTGACTCTTCCTTTCTGAACTGTGAGATGCCAAGGAAGAACAAAAAAAGAAAGGTTATGAAGGGTATGAAAAAATGAAAGGCTACAGATCCCAGAACAACCACATCAGCAAAAGCACAATGGAGAAACCCTGAGCTCTTGTCTGCATCAGAAGATAACAGACAGAGCGTGGTGATCAAAACAGCACTTCTGCTCCAGCCACAGTGGCCTGTGGCCAGAGCTGCCAGCATTCCCCCACAGCACCACCTCCATCATCACATCTCCCAGTGCAGGAGGAAGCTGGAGACAGGACTACCTCTTGTAACAGTCTGAGGAAATTCTTATTCCCAGTAGAGACAGCAGGGTAGGTCCTCAGCAAAAGTCAGCCAGCTCCACCTACATCAACTCTTCTCTGGTCTAACCACCAAAGCTGAAACTCATTACAACCTACCTACTTGTTCTGTTAGCTTTTTACTTTTTTCACTCCCTTCTAATTGTGACCTTTATTTTAGAAGGTGTTACTGAATGGGAAACTTTGGGACTATTCCAAATTCTACTCAAAATATTTACAACTCTTGCTCTTCTTTAAAACAATATTTAGTGCAGCCTTTAATGGGGAAAAAAAAATATATCAAACCACCTACTCACAAAGAAGGATGTTCCACGGATTGGTCACGAGCTTTAATTCAGTAGTGTTTTGTGATTGTTTCCACTTCAGGATTTGTGTACAGATGTGGAAACTATCGATGAAAGAATTGCATTTCTACTGCACTGAAGTGTAAGTCATGCTGTGATGAAAATATGTATTTCTTTATACATCAGAGAGTTGGAATAATTGGCTATTACATGAGCAACATTAGACTTATGATTTTCTAATTCATTAATTTACTTGTTTGGGGTTTCTTAACAGAAATCCTTGACTTAAAAGAAGCTGTATTAGTAAGTACAATGCCTAGCAAAACAAAGGTCTAGATCTCACTAACATGCTTTAAAGACTTCAAATTTACTGAGCTAAGTGGTCTTGCAAGTGTATTTTAAATAATTTTCATTTTTAATTTCTACAAGTAAACAAAACCAACCATAAGAGACATTCAAGAAGCCTAGACATTCTGAAACCTCTACCCACAGTTAAATCAAGCCCCTTAGTGAATCTCAAGGTGAGGTGGAAAATTAAGGCTCAGGGCAGATCTCATTGCTCTCTACAGCTACCTGAAGGGAGGTTGTAGCCAGGTGCAGTTGGGCTCTTCTCCCAGACATTCAGGGACAGAACAAGAGGACACAGCCTCCAGCTGGGCCAGGGTAGGGTCAGGCTGGATGTTAGGAAGAAGTTCTTCACAGCAGGAGTGATTGGCATTGGAATGGGCTGCCTGGGGAGGTAGTAGAGTCCCCATCCCTGGAGGTGTTTAAGAGGAGGCTGCATGAGGCACTTAGTGCCATGGGTTAGTTAATTGGAAGGTGTTAGGAGATAGGTTGGCCCCAAACTTGAAGGTCTTTTCCAACCTGATTAATTCTGCAATTAATTCTGTAATAATCAGGGCATAAAAATTGAGTGACATTTTGAAAATGTTGCCTACCATTTTAAATGTGCACACACAAAAAACAAAACAAAACAAAACAAAAAAACCAACCACCCAGTTATTACCTGTCCCTTGTGTGGAGCACTGGATAATGAATTAGGCAATACCTGGGAGCTTATCCACTTCTCTATGAACATCTATATAGAAAATGGAGATAAAGATAATGCTTCCTATTTCCAATATTTTTTTCATACAAAGTAAATGGAGTTAAATCTTCTCAGCTGACTTAAATAAAGAGATAGGATGCAGAATAAAGACTGCTTGTGGCTGGAGTCCACAGACACAAGTTTGGCACCCTGAAGATGGGCAGTTCTGGTTTTGCCAATGAAATCTTGTGTGTCACCTCTCACATGTGTCACTCTAAATTTCCTTCTTAGATACATTCCTGAAGTGAAGAGATAATGAGAAACAGAGGAACAGGAGGAAGTGTAATTCTACAAATCCTGGAACGCCCTTTCATTTCTGACAAAGGTAACACAGCCTGGCTCTGAGGTTCACGACAAAAATACTGCCCTGCTTTCAGATCTGCAGTGGATTTGCTGACAAGAGAAACAGGTCTGATTTTTAAATAATGAAAATGTCTTAAACATGTTCCTGTCATTGAAAATCACTTCTTGCAGGAGCCATTGTCAAAATCTACCCACATGTCAAGTGCTAGATGTAATAAGAGGGAGGGGAGGAAAAAAAGGAACATAAAAGCACTAGCTATTCTAGAAATAATAAATGGAAAGGTTCTAAGTCTTCTCACTGAAACACATCTACTTATGTTAACCCAACAGGTTCACTCCAGGAAGAAAAGAGCAAGCTGAAAATGATGGAATGGTGAAATTTCTGGAATTAAAACCAACTTGTACCATTAGCTTCAGGAGTAAACTCTTTCTACGAGGTTAATTCAGAAAACACTACATCTCCAACAATACTCTCTCTATATATATACACTTCATTAAATGTTTTTCTGCACTAAAAGGCTAAAACACTAGAAGTGTAAAAGTATGAAAATGTGTATTGAAAAAGTAGACAGGTATAAAGCAACTGAAGCTGAAAACAACATCAGCATCCCATACCAAGGATATGATAAAGCAGGGGAGAAGGTAAGCAGAGCGAGGCTCAACTCCAAACATGCATTTGCAGGCTACTGGGAAAGGACCCAATTTTATCTTTGGCCAGTTTGAACTATAGATGAGGGGGTTCTCAGTTATGAAGTGGATTTTGTAGCAGATCAGGTGGGTTCATATGAAAGAAAATAGGCAACCCTGGCAAAGAAAACATGACAGAACTAAACCAAGTCAGTGATTTGCCAAGGTCAGGGAACATATCAACTTGTATGATTTAGTGAGTCACCTCATGTTAGAGCCCACCCTGACCCAGAAGCCAAGAAACTATTTGACTTGTCTTTTCTTATTTCAATTTCTAACATTCCTGATTGCACAGAAAAGCAAAAAAAAAAAATCAAATACACACACACACACATACACCACAACTCAATAGCTGAAAATCCTGAAAGCAAATAAAAAGGTCCTCAAAAACAAAAAAATCATTAGAGGCATCATGATTTTAAGCAAGCTGATTTTAAGCCTCTGGTGCAGAATTATTAAAAGCCAACCATCAGCAATAGTTTATCTGGTTTCTGAATTAATCATGGCTATTTATGAAGACACTGAAAGCTGTTTTGAATAACAGGGAGGAAAAAAAAAAAAAGCCAACAGTATGGAAGATGCAAAAGACCCAACCACCAATGAATCATTTGAAGGTATCCCCAATGCACATAATTACCATCCCCATTAAGCAACAGTCACTGCAATTAAGTATTGTTTGGCTTAAATCAGTTACCTGGAATGTCTTCTGATCAGGACTGTTCCAATTAAGTGGCACTTACTTATTACCTTAATCATGCAGTATCAGTTCAAAGCAGCACAGTACAGCTTCACCTTGAAAGCAATCAGCCTAACACTTGGCAACCAAAAGCAATAGCCCCGGAGTTTCCAAATGACAGCAAACTGATCTGTAAGTATAAAGCATCATTACATTGTCTCCTCTCCTTTGCTTTATTCCTACAATTCTACCCACATCATTCTTAAAGCTGCTACCAGCTGAAGATCTGTTTAAAAACAAAAGAGAGATTAAACACACAGTAAATGCCACACATTGTGCTGCTCCTGAAGAGGAAGATGCTGGGGAGAGCATTAAGTACAGAAACAGCAGGGCAATGCTTAAAACTTTCATTAGAGCTTCATTTGTCAAAATGGAAATTTCTCCTCTCTCTCTCCTGCCACACACATCTCAGTTTCAAACATCTTCTACCACACTCCAAGTTGACTTTGAATGAGATACTTTTATGATGCATACCTTTGCTGTTTCACAATATTAAGTAATTTTTTTCCTCAACTTGAAACCACTACTTTGCACTACAAAAGTAGTCACACCTCTGACATTAAGCATTTAATTAAGGCACATATATAAAAGGTGTTCTAGAAAATGTACAGATGAATTTTTTTACTGCTTGGCAGTGAAATACTTAGAGGGTTCAAAGAGATACATCAAAATTAACAAAGAATTTGGCATTTCATTGTGTACTTTCATTTTGGTCTTAGGTTAGATATAAAGATACAAACACACAAACTAAAAATCCAACACACACAGCCCCTCCAAACTAAACCAAAACACAAACCCACACCTTGTAAACAACCCTTTATCCTTCAGGTGATCCAAGTCCTAAACTTTTCAACCTGAACTTCAGGTATCATCTTTTAAGTCTGTCTTGACAGAGATTTCTTAAATCTAAAGGATAAAGTTTTCAGCATCCCCTTCATTTCACGTTCAGTTGCTGCTTGCACCAGGTTAAAAGTGCACATACACCATATAGGGAGTGCAATGATGAACAGAGATATGCAGCACAGCTTTCCATCTGGATAGCAGATAAAAGGCACTCCGACATGTTTTCCCACCTGTAGTAACTAATCCACCAGCAGACTGAAGTGCACTTAGCTCTGCTGCCTTTGTTATCTCAGCTAGTTAATTTTAAACTCTCTCCAATATTCCTGCACAGCACTACATATTTCAGAAGAGCTTAGCTAAAGCCTTACTGAAAGGCACCTTGCTCCTCAGACCCATGTACCCTCAGAAAGTAAGACTCAGCACCTTTGACAAATGTTTCCCAAGTGCCCTGAGCACAGCTCTAAATAGAGTCATCACTGCCAAAGCAGAACTCTTGGTGGTCGCTGGCAGTTTGCAGGGAATTATTTCAGGCTGTGTTTTATCTCACTAAGTTTGGCACAGGTATCAGGACAGGCCTGTTCCAGTCTTCAGTTTCAGCATACAAAAAAAATCTGCAAGCAAAATACACATCATCAAATCTTTATTTTCCTAAGGGCATTAAGGTTGAAGAGTTTGTATGAATGAAGTTCAGAGCCTTGCACTGTGGAACTACATGAAAGACCGAGCATGCCAGGCTGATTTCAAAAACCTTCAACAGCAGAGTCCTGCCTCTGATTAACAAACATCATGAGAACAGATTATTAAAAAGAGAGAGACATCAGTTACAGTAATCAATTTCTGTGACTACTGGTAATTCTCTGCATAATCCAGCCTAGCAAGGTTTCCATGCAGCTTCCCCTGCGATGGCTGCAAGCTGTCTTCATGCATTAAACACCAGAGACATGCACGTCAAGAGCCATTGATTCTTCTGGGTTAAGATTCCATTGTTCAAAAAGCCAAAAATTTCAGTAAATGCTAAACAATGAAGCTGCTGAAACCCAGCCCTATGAAAAATATCTGAAGTTGGGCCTTCAAAAAAACCTAAACACTCCATACCACTACTTCCTTGAAGGACGAGTGGGAGGAAAAAAATAATCACATCCTCAATAGATACCTACAGAAAATGGCATTCATTTACCTATAGTTCATCAGTGAGGAAATAATCCCAACCTACTGAAAATGAGAAGCTGCCACTGTTTTCACCTCAAATCTTTCTCAGAAAAGACATTTAATTCTTTCTTACTTAGTACCTCTCCCTCTTTAGTGCTTTTACAGCAAATGTAGGCTGAACTGAGTTAGTCTCTTGAGGCTGCAGCTGACCCAGGCTACCACCCCTACAGACCTCTAGTTGCTCATCATCACATCCTGATGCTCACCCAGCATGACAGCACATCAGTATTGTACTGCACCCAAGTCCTTTCAAAACAAAGGCAGGTTTCCTTCTGCTTGTTAAGATTCATAAGAGCAGATTTTTTTCAATGTTTATATTAATTTGGGTCATTTTGAAAGAATCAGGTTAGGGAGCAGTTGTGCATACAGGTAAGCTTGCAAGTTTGGATGGAGGGCATCCTGTCAGCAAAGGCCATGTTAATGGGGCAGTACAGGTGAACAACAGGCATGGTAACCATACTGAACCACTCTAGATCATCACTGAAGCTAAAACATGAATTTCCCTTTTCCTTGCTGCTTGATTTTGGGCCTGTGCTCTCCCTTCTTTGTGCCATAGACAATGTCTGCATAACTATAAGGTGAGCCACACGTAAGAGGTGAACAAATGTGAATGTGAAATACCTGCAGCAGTAAAAAAAATGCAGGAGGCAAGATGGGAGATGGAGCCACCAGGACCATCTCCTTCAGAAGCAGTCCTGGCTGAAAGAGTTTTAAAAGAATGAGCTGTAACATAGTAGAGAAGTAACTAACACATGCAGCTCATTTTGGGACACAAAATTCAGCTCAAACTGACTTCTGCAAAATTAAGGCAGGAGTTGGTATATTTAGTTTTGGTTGGTTTTGTTTTGTTTTGTTTTCTTATTTAGTTAGTTTAATGTAAAAATAAATAGCCAAGAATACCCTAAAGCATTATTTTGTGGTGGGGTAAGAGTGTCCCCTGTCTAGATAAATCCTGAGCACATTTCTAGTTATTTAAGTCCTACCTACAAAAAGATGGAAGCATTTTAAGGCTATCCAGGGCACACAGGCACTAATACTCTGCATCATGCATAAAGTATTGCTTGAGCCCACACGATGCTTTTACACTGTCTCTGGTGTAAGCACTACAAGTGTAACCATCTGAAAACTCAGGTAGGGTCTCTACAGATCCAAAACGAGTTAAGCAGCTCACTAACACACCATGGATGTGTTCCTCCCAAGAAAAGTAACACAGAGAGGTATATTAAGTAACATATTGCTACATATGTGTATAACTTAATTAGAGGACTGGCAGTTCATCACTAAAAAGATCCAGTAACTGTAACTCACACATTTGATGACACCACTCCTCCAGTAAATTATGCATCTGTAGAGGGCTTTCTGCAAGGCAGCTGATTCATCACAGCACAACTTTCAGATTCACAAAACTAGGAAGATACTATATGAGTATATTAAAGGCATTAAAAGGAGGCTAGGAAAGATATTACAAACTATAATGAATTTGCATTGATGTTTCTCCTGGGTTTCAGCAAGGACTGGTGCCAGGCTTCACACTAGTCAACATCTCATCAGATCAAACGACAATAAAATTAGCAGACAGAAGTAAAACTGGCAAAAATCAGTACATAGGTAGAGACTGGTAGAATACATCTTGGATAATCATGGCTCAGTTAAGACAGCAAGTATTGAAATGCACTAATTACTCAGTGTGAATTCTTGTTGTGATACTGCAGCAAGAATAATGAATTTGAACCTAGAATGTAATGAAGAGAAACATGGAAGTGAATTCTTCACTGCAGTACTGAGAGCATTGGAGAGGCCAGCACTGAGGTACCATCTCATGTTCCTGGCATCTGATTTTCCTAATGGGAAATCAAAAAACTGGAAGGAAAACAGAAAAGTTATGCAAATGTACTTTAAAATCTGCAAAAAATGTCCTCCAGTAAGAGTCTTAAAGTGATCACCCTGATTAGCTTAGCAAAAGGAAGACACAGCAAAGCCTAGAGTGAAAGTATTTTTAGAGGGGAAAAAAACAAAAAGACACCAAAGGGCTCCCAAGCTACCAGGTCAAAACATAAAGCAAACCTCTACCTAGAAAACTAACCCTGAATGACTCCAATGAAAAACAAGTCTCTCTAAAGCAATCAAACCAGGAGAATCACAGAATGAGTTGGAAGGGACCTTAAAGAGCATCTCATTCCAAACCCTCTGCCATGTGTGGGGACACCTCCTGCTCCATCAGGTTGCTCAAGGCCCCACCCAGCCTGGCACCCACATATCCTCTGAGCAACATGCTCCAGTGTCCCACCACCCTCAAGGGGAAGAATTTCTTCCTACTGTCTAATCTAAATCTAGCTCCTTCCAGTTTGATGCCACTGCCCCTCATTCTGGCTCCCAGGTTGGGAACTACAGGGTTAAAAAAATCCTCTATGAACTAGAAAGTTGTAATTCAACCCCACAATTCTGCTATCTCTTCATAAACTCAGGGCAAGGCAGCTTGCTCTCCTTTCCTCCCAATTCTCCACAACAGCTTCACTAAGAGGTACCATTATTCTAGGCTCCAATTCAAACTATGCAAACCAGTGATCACCTCATCCCCTCTATGGGCCACCAATTACTTGTTGGGGGTTTAAAGAGCCCACAGAATAGAGCTCTCAAATGAACTGGAGAAAAACAGAATTATATTTGGAGAGAGAGTTACAGGCAGAAATTACAAGACATATATAAAATCCATAGTGAACCCCTTGAATTTTCCCCCAACCTAGAACTAAATCTACAATCCCCTGTGCTCCAATCCTCCCTCTCCAGCCTTGTGTCTGGATGGAGCTGCTCTATGGAGATAAACATGGAGGAGGAGGTCTAGTTTGGGGCCTTCAGGGGCTTCTGTTTAGACCTCTTGGCTGGCAGAGGCATGGTGGGGGGGAGGATTGGAGCACAGGGGATTACAGATTTACTTTTGGGTTGGGGGAAAATTGAAGGGAGTTCGCTATGGATTTTGTATCTGTCTGCCTTGTAATTCCTGTCTGTAACTCTCCCTCCAAATTTAATTCTGGTTTTTTCTCCAGTTCCTTTGAGAGCTCCGTTCTGTGGGCTCTTTAAACCCACAGCATCCTGTCACCACATGCCTTTTGTAGAACGATGCAGTGTAGTGCAATGCCTATCAAACGCTTTGTTGAATAAACTGATGCCATCCCTCAGATAAATACCTACAAATTCAGAAAACATTTTGGTCAAGTAAATGTAAACAGTAAGCAGAGTTCTCAATTCAACAGCAACAAAGCCTGAACCACCTGGTCAATGTCCAGGGGTATCTGTGGCTTCACAAAATTTTGTTTTCAACACCAGATTTCCTCCCTTTCCTCTACACATGTAAATGCAAAACATGCAAATTACAACTACCAGCAGTTCTTCAGATGATTCTTGAAAGGACATCTTTAATTTGTTGTATGTTTTACTGCTGAGGATGAGACGAGTAAAGAATTTATCACCTTAGCTACCTTGGTTATATCATTTCATTCAGACACTGTTATCTCCTTGTCTCCCACACAAGAGTCATGCTGTTATCAAAGTCTTTCTCACCAAACAATTATTTCCTTTTATGATTTCTTCTGGCTGGTCAAAGATAAGGGCTTACAGTGAGCTTGATTACAGCTGCAAACAAATAAGAGTAATACTAGAGCAGACATCACTAAGCTGAAGTAATCAGCACTATTAATAACCTTTTGATTTCTAATCAAATACAGCTCTGACTTTTGCTGCCACTTTGCTTCACATTCTCTAAACTACAAAACAATTAATGTTTTTTTTTTTATTTTTATAAAATATTTTGCAATCTACCAGCCCTTCTCATTTGCTTTTTGTCTTATACTTGGTAACATTTCCTTTAAAACAAACAAAAAAATCTATTACAAAACAAAAAAAACCACAACCAGATCCAGTTTATACTGCCTTCCCTGGTGACAAGATTTTATTACACATCATAGAATGAAATTTTGCATTTTTTAAAGCTAGTAACATTCCTGAAGACAGTTAAATCATATTTGCTGACACCTGCATTAAAAACAAACAAGCAAACAAACAAACAAAAAAACCCACACACACAAAAGACCCAAAACCCTAACTTGAGACATGCAGCTGAGGCAAAGAACAGTGGAGACAGTTAATATCTAGCAAAATTACATCCAAAAAGTAGGAATGTAACATGGGAAGGCCTTAGCGACTTGCACTGCAGGTAGCACAGCCACATCCATTCCTCATCCTGGGCAAGTACTAATTCAAAGGCAGAAGGATATTCTGCTTCAGCAGTGGGCAAAGACCCTTGCAGAAAAAAAAGCCTAAAACCACTGCCCAGCTTCCTGTGCTGCTAAAACAGGAGAATTCTTACATCATCTCCTCACTCTCAAAGGTCCCAGGCGATCTTCCCAACACGCAAAGCTTTTCACCAAGACCCTCTAAGAAGGAATGCATCCAAAGCACTGAGTATGTTCTATGATATACAGGATAGTTCAGTCTGCTCACAAGAGAAAAAAAAAAATCCAGAGGTTTCACAGATAAACATTTGTGACATCCACAAGTTGGATGGGTTTTGGTTTTTGAGAGTGTCTGCATGACTTTTCCAAATACTCATTTGGAAACCNGGCAGGGACACATCCCACCAGCACAGCTCACTCAAGGCCTCATCCAACCTGGCCTTGAACACCTCCAGGGTGGGAGGATCCACAACTTCCCTTGGCAACCTGTTCCAGTAGTGTTAGGAAGACTAGAAAAGAATGCTACTCAGTGAGCTTCTATTTCATTCAGACATGAAGGTTTAGTGCTAATTCCAGAGACACTTGTGCACATCTGGGGTTTCAGTGTGCAGTACACTGTGCAGCCCTAGCATGTGCACAAAGAACATCATTCCTGTTTCAGGATGCTCCAAACAACACCTTTCCATTTCATCTGACATTTATTTGTAATAAAAACTAAACAAGCTGCTGCTGTTTTGGTTTATCATCCTTGGCTATTTATGTCACAGCCAAGACTAAAAAGAGTTTAAAAAAAAAAAAAAAAACTCACAAAACTAAAAGAGTTTCTTCACACAGAAAGTTCTCTTTCCCATAACGAATGTGCTGTGCCTGCCAGCAGGCTTAAAATTAGGGAGACATCAATGTCCAAGGTACAAATCACTATGCTGAACACAAAAGGGAAAAGAATGTCTGAAACATGGCAAATATTTTCCAAGAGTTTTTGCCTAGAGAATTCCTTTCAAAGGCAAAAAGCCAAAGATGAAGAAAACAAAAAAAAACTGTCATGAGCTGTGAAGCGTTTGGCCCACACAGATCTGAACAGACTGTGAGTTGCCTTACAACATGGACAGACAGCAACAGGAACACACAATATGCACTGAGATAAATTAGTCACTTTTATTTTGCTCATTTTGTCTCAACTTTATTAGCTATCAAATAGCAACTATTTCTTCTTTTCATCCTTAACATGCTTTTAGGGGGTAACGAGGCAACGGGAAGGTTCTTTGTGTCCAAATCATGTCCAAAATTTTCCTTACAATGCTATGTGTGCGTTGAGAACATGTCCAATTTCATGTCCATAAAAAAGATCATTGTTTTTCTAAAGGCATCTTCTCATCCCATACTAAAAAAAAAAAAATAAAAATATATCCCTCAATCAACAACTCATAAGCCTCCCCCAATTAACTTACTTCCCAAAAAAGCCACACATCTGTTTCCACAGCTGGAAATGATTCAACCAGTGGTAACCAGAGAAATGCTCCAGTGTGTTAAATTACTCTAGCCAAAAACTGGCACTCCAGCAAAGGCAGCTACTTTGCCAGCACAATCTGAGCAGCTGTTAGGACAACCTTTATTTATACTGAAAGGGCATGAGATATCCTGATGCTATTACTACTAAACCAGCAAATCTCATTGGAAAGGCACCGCTGGTGGAAAACAGAGAAGGCAAAAAACACAACATGCATTTTACCAATCAAGCAGATTACCATTATGTGGGAACAGTGATGTACAATAATCCACTCCCTACCCACTTTTCTGTAACAGATTCTGCAAGGTTCAACTTCTGGAAGGGGGGAAAAAAAAAATATCCTCTGTAAATTATTTTTAATACAACTGTTATTATGAATGTCAAAAAAAAAAATAATCAATTAACAATGCTGCCCTAACTCTTTAGGGAAAAAAAAAAAAACAGACTGAGATAAACAGAAAAAGATTATGCTGTTTCTTTTACAGCATTATTTTTATCCTGAAAGTCACATCACAAAACTCCCAACCCCCTTTTCATTTTTTTTCCCCCCCTCCCCTTCTTTTGGCTTTGACATCACACAAAGAGAAAAGTATTCCTTTCACTACTTGGAGCATCCAAGCTCCTGCACACTGTTATCACTTCCAATCCTTGAATGTGAATTATTTTAATCCTCCAGCAATTAACAAGCTTTTGGGAGGAAAACAAAAACAAACAAACAAAAAGGCTAAAAGTGCAAACCTGCATTTGTTTTGCTGATTTATTTGGTCAGTAGTTCATTTACTCATTGTTTCCCATGCCTTCAGTATTTAATTGTTAAGTAGGACATGCACAAACTTATTGTTAATTTTACCATTATACATTTTCAGTCATCTTTTTTTTTTTTCTTCCTCTCCCTCCTCCCCCACTTTTTTTTTTTTTTTATTTTGCTTACAATCCAAAAGGAGCTTCCTGTCCTTAAGTACCTTTCATGCATGGCTTTCTGTCAGTGCCCATAATTTTGCATTTTAATGCACTACCTATTCACTTCATCACAAGGCATTTTTTGCTTGGGAGAAGAGGAGAAATTGTCTTTAATTTGCAAATCCATTTCACAAAGAGACTCACCTGCCAATGAACAATACTGTAAACATCACCAGGTTTCCTTCATCTCCTCATTGCTTCCTTGCTCCCACTGCCATCATTACCATCAATACTTTTAATGTATTGGAAGTATGGCAAGTACTTGACAAACAAGAAGAAAGCAAAGTTCTCTGTCCTTAAGATACAGCTGTCTGCAGCCCCAATCCAACACATCAGACACTCATTTTAAACCTGTAAGCAGTTCCCTTGACTTCAAGAGCCTATAGCTGAGCTATTAAGTGGTCTGCTGGACCAAGGCCTAAGCAAACTATGGGCATATAGAGGGAGCAGACAAATATAGTAAGAGGCTTCAAGAAAAAAAAGAGTTGAGCAGATACATCAAATGTCCTACTGGACTCAGGAAAACAAAAATTGAAAACAAATGGTTGAGAAGAGTGAGTTTGTTAGAACGAGTTTTTACAGTCCAAACACAGCTCTGACATTGTGAATTGCTCAGTCCAGGGACCCCATGATGACTGGGTACAGCTGATGAACCCACACATTTGTAAAACCAACTTCCAGCAGCCTTCAGGAATCATTACTACAACAGTTTCCCCCCTCAATTACTTCACTTGTATATTTGTTAGAGTGGAGCAAAGGAGAAAAGACATCATTAGACTTTTTTTCAATTATCAGAATAATAAAAAGCTATTGTTTATCTGATCTACAGACTGGCCAAAGTATGGCAGCAGATACCAACCTAAAGAAACAAAAAACAGATGAACACAGTGAATTGCAGCACTCAGAGTGCTGACTGGGGTTTGGCCAGTTTGTTCCAGTTTTCTAATCACAAACCAAGTTTATCCATTTTTAATAATTAAGCAACAATGGCTTTTAAGAGATTAGGTAGAGGAAAGCTTACATGATCTTCCTCAGTGGGCTCATGACTTCACTAAGAAAAAGCGTGGGGATAGCAAGAAAAGGGCTGGTTGGGAGAAGCAACCCAGCAAGCATCAAATCCAGCACCAGCTGTAAACAGAACAACATGGATGCTGCAGTAAACAGGTAAAAGCAAAGGTATCCAAAGACTTCAAAAGAAATCTAAATTTTAAAGCACTGAATGAGACAAGGTATGAACTTCAATTGGTATTAGAGAAGGTGGGGGCAATCAAGAAAGCATGTTCAGCCAGGGCTTGTACTGCATACAGAGTGGATGGCAGCAGGGCTACCAAGATGGGAGAAAGAGGTGGGTGAACTCAGGCTGGCAGGAGGTTGGCTTTATGGCCAGAGCATTAGGGGATCAGACATAAACATACATGCCAATCAGTATATAAAAAAACAGCAGAATTTAGGCAGCCTCCTCAAAAGGAAGGGGTTGTAATGATGCTTGGATTATGTCCTTCAGTGATGTAAAGAAAGTGTCTGCAAGGGGAAGAGAATGAGTGGGATTCTGGACTGTTTCTCACATTCATTTTGGCCATGGACTAGTATTTTTCCAAGCATGAATAACTCTGTATAATACAGAAACATATCACAGCAACTGACAGTGAAAACTTGTTTCATGACATTCAAACTAGTAAACTCATTAAAGTACAATATATTACCTTCCCCTCCAGTAGAGACTTACAATACTCACTCATCCAAGCAACCATAATAACATCTCTTCCTCTTCTTTATCCTTCTAACAACCAGGACCTAGATTGTGAGTTCAAAAGCGGCAGAAAAATTCACATCATCTTCAGCAGGCTTTGGATGCAGCCTCTCCTCTACAATTTCAATCTTGATCTGCTAATTCCAGAATACCGTGAAGCTCCCTAATCAGCAGCATCATCATCAGTCTGATTTGTGACTCAGTGCTTCCCTTCTGGAACACTGGTACAGGTGAATATACATGAGTAAAGCTTGCCACCATAGGCCTTGTGTGAATCTGCTGTTTATAAAATAGCATGTTTATAAAACACATGTCCTATGTGCCATGCATTTTGGGAGGGGGTGTGTGTAGTTAAATATTCTATAAACAATTAGTAAATTGTCAATGGAATTCAATAAATGTTGTTTAAAAAAAAACAAAAAACCCACAACTAATTGTTTGTTACAATAACCAGCTACCATTGCCATTTTGCATGTGAAGGTTTGCAAACTACTTCCATTTGAGAAGTAATTGATTCCATTTTTATCATTTGCTCAAGTTTATGTGGTTGCTCGCATCCAAAGAGATGATAACATCTATTTGCAGCAAATTATACATTATAATTCCTCATTCAAAAGCAGTAATGGAAAACAAAATGCTAATTTATGCTGTAAACGGAAGTACAGAATCATAATCACTCATTGTTAACATTAGGAACTAAATTGCTCTTGCAAATAATAAAATGGGTTAAAAATGTGGAGGGCTTTCGTGAGCCAAAGCGCCAGTGCCTCTTACTCACTCATGTGTTACACTACAAGCGATGAAACGAACCTTTTTTCTCCGTGCCAACACAAACTACCCCTTTTTGAGGGAAAGGATAATGGTCCCATGATTGCAACATCAGGATGCAGGTCAGGTGATTGCTCTAACCATCAGCCTCCAAGCAGCTTCCCAAACACGGGCTTTCAAGTGCTCCCTGATAGGTAAACTCAACTATCTGCAAAGGCTGCCTACAGGAGAACTGTCAGATGAGAAGAGCCAGGTGCTGAGGATCTGACATCTGTACTGTAGGTTTTGCACCATCACCTTGTTTTTTTAACTTCATCCTAGCTCTGGTCTCATCTCATTAGTTGAATGTCAATTTGTAGCTCAAATGTGGGAGGGGTACTTCTGGAATACATCTCCCAGTATAGTTCTAGGCAAAAGGAATTCCATTAATGTGCAACAGTCGGCACTTAGCAAAGCACAGCAGAGTTGGGATGAATGCAGTACACTCCTGCTCCCAAGAAAAGTGCTAGTGTAGACATCTCTCACCATTTCAGGTCTCAGTGAGTGCATCTGGAGCTGAGAGTGCCCAAGTTCTCCTTTTGAAGTTAGGACCACGGTGTCACAAATGCCATACTCAAAGCAAGAGTCACTGCTATTAATCTCTCTTTAGCTTAATTTCACCTCTAGGGTAAACACATAGCCACTTGGCAGAAAGGGAATCTCAGCTGCCACTCTGTAAAGAACGGAGTCTAAACCAAAAAATACTGTGGAATTACTGAGCTTCCATCCTTTCCAGCAATTTCACAGTCTTACAGGTTTTTAATGCACAGGGAGATTTGCTCACACAGCAAACAGACACATCAGAGGAAATATAAAAACCACCAACACATTAGGGCTGTGCACCTGCTCTTCCACATTTCATTAAGCCTCTACACCTAAATGTACGTCAGGTTCTCTCCTATGTGCATCCGTTGTGCTGGTACCCCTCAGTGATACCTTCTGGTCACGGCGAGACAAACTGGATCACAAGCATCCACACTGCCTCAGGAAAACACATTTTAAAAACTCATTAACTTTTGGTAAATCAGATCAGATTATTACAATCTAAACGATAAAATGCCAGATAATATGCAAAATAAAATAGGTCTATATCTGTAAATAAGCTGCCATTTGTAAACCTCTCCTTAGCTTACACTGTATTCCTCAAATCCCTGCTGATTTGCCAGTTCTTTTTTTTTTTTTTCAGTTATTAGTATTAAAATAAATTTAAAAAAAAAAAAAACAAACAATTATGTTATCAAAAAAATGAAAATTGCCTTTTAGGTGACCAAACGAAAGTTCCACTGCTTCATACAGTAAATCATTTTACTGCTGCCCTTTTATATTTAATACCCTTCTGCAGTACACATTTATCTCTACACTAGCAAAGTGTACTCATTGATTTCCTATGGTCTCTCTGGAAGAAGGTTCTGCTTCCCTGATGATGAGTACAAAGGGTGGATGACCTCGTTCTCATTCCAATGCAAACCCTGCACTTTTACATTTCTGCTTAGACCATATGAACATCTGACCAGCTAAGAACTCCCTGCCCTCTTCCTACAGAACTACTGACATTTTCTCCTGAACACAACTGCACGTTTGAAAATCCCAACCTATGTATAAAGCACTAAAATGATTAGTTCATCACAGCCACAGCTGTAACTTGCCATTTGCACACAAGCTTGTCTTCTAAACTGAGACAGAGAGGTAACACCTCACCCATTTTCTGCCTGTGCTTTAAACTCACGTTATTATGCTCTCCTGTACCACTATTTAGCTGCTTTGCTCTGGGGCACAAGGAAATGGTTTGTACTTGGTTGAAACTCTGCTTTTTTTTTTTTGCCAGAAGAGGCTGTAGAGACTGTTCACATCACTGTGTTGAAGAGTCTAATGCAGCATTAATTTCTGAAAGACAGACAACCACCTTTAACATTTTTTCTTTTCAATCTATTACTTTAAGTGACATCTTCCTCTTTATCCCACTGTTTATGTCTTGCTGGGATGCCAAGAAGATAGGTCTCTTCTGTTTCACTTTCATTTTTACTGTGCTCCATCTTCCCAGTTTTCTGCACCAGCATACCACACTCCTTGGGTACAGAAAACTGAGGAAAGTTTCAAATCCCAGATGAATTTTTTTTTTTTTTTTAGCTACCAAGTCTGTCCTGTTAACACTAAATCAGGATTGCTGCTTTTTTCTGAACTACTTTACTTTTGACAGTGTCCTTTTAATTTGCAGAGACATTACAGGCTTTGCTCAAATATAACTAAAGTTGAATTAATGGTTTTATCCCACTGGTTTTTGCAGTCAAATAACGTACAACTACTGACTGAGACTTTCTCCATTAAATAAAGAGGTCTTAAAAAAAAAAAAATAAAATCATGAAGTGCACTGCCCCAAGCTTGTGCAGATTGATACAGCATCCCTCATTCAACATCCTCATACACACACATCCTTTGTATATGCCATACATGTGCAGTAACATGAACTCATCTAGCTCATTTCCAAACCCCCACAGACTCTTTGAGTTCTACTATTCAAATTAATTTTTTTAAATACTTTTTTAATCCAGAAACCATGGAAACTAAAATAAGTCCAAAAGTCTCACTGGCTGTGGACCAAAACAGAAATGGCCATTGGACTCTCCCTAATCAAAAGAACAAAATGCATTAAAGCAGTAGACTACACTCAGTCCAGCTCTCCAGAAGTACTGGCAGACACCTCTGACTCTGTTGGGGTAGTTCTGTCCCTGCGTACGTAAAGACAAAGAGCCAAGGGACAACACTGGATCTTAGCTTACATTTTCAGACTGACTTACATCCACAGAACGCATTCTGTGGAAGCTACATCCTATAATACATTGCCACATTTGAAAACACAGGGCAAAGAGACGGTGCCAGGTAGCAAGCCCTGAGCCGAGAGCTGCAGGGAAAGATCTCTGAACTGAGGGCAGTCACCAGGCAGCACACTCTCGTTTTACTTCTGTACTGCAGGGATATTCTGGGGGTTGAATTAAAATATCTTTCCAGACATATGCCTTAAGTCATAAGATTTCCTTCATGAACTACATTTCAAACGATTTTCAAGCACTTCCCAACCATATATATTAGTAACACAACAACGTAACCAGTCCTGGACTGGAGAGTGAAAAATAATTAATACAAATAATGCTGCCAGTTCAGCATGGACAGGTTATGCCCAAGAATATTACCGCTCTTGCAAGGCTGAATACCCCCTGTGCAGTACTTAGAAATAGCTGTTCCTTCCTCATGACTACTAATTAAGAAACAGATGTAAAGAGAATTGCAGTAAGCTAGAGGATACACTCAGGAAGCTTCCCAGGAACACATATTCACAAAAAGAGCTAAAAGTGGATTTTTATTTTTTTTAATTGATGGTCTAAAAATGCAGATCACAGAATAAATCAACAGGAAATCTGGTGCATCTTCCTCAGCCTTAGGTTTACACACACTGGCAGGACCACACAGGTAAGTTTATGCAACCACAAATCATAGTTTTCAGGATTTAAGTCTCTACAGGATCACAGGACGGTAGGGGTTGGAAAAGACCCAAAGAGATCATAGAGTCCAACCCCCCACCAGAGCAGGACATTTGTCTAGTCTAGAATTTAGCATAATGTTTAAGTCCCTGCACTAAAATAACTGTTAGACAGCAAACTTCAGGAGAATAGTCAATCTTTTCTGAGTTCTCCTCAGCAATGCAAAGTCTTATTTGTAACCATTACGGAGCCTTATTTTCTGCAAGACTGTCTCAGAAATGGATTCAAAATAGACTTTGTGAAGTTTCTAGACATAATTTTTCCCACACAACATCTTCTGTGATGTACTTTGGAATTTAATATACTGTGGAAAAAAAAAGTTCCTTCCAAGAATATTACCAACAAATCACGCATAGAATCTTGTGCTTAAAAATGAACTGCAATAATGCCTCGGAAATATAAAAGCTGAAACACATCTCAGCCTCCCTGAATTTACAAGCAGATGTCCTAGTTCTGCTTTCAAAACTACCAGATAGTGTATTATATTTCTGGGAGAAATCACCGTTCTCTTTAACCCTGACCAGTCCCATTATTAAGTCTTACTTTGATTCCTTCTATTCCCTTTAAAGTCTTGAGATGCCAGGAGAAGATTCCTTTTAGTAAGCAATGGCTGAACCGCTACCGATATTATATAAGGGATCCTTTTACCTCGTACTAGATGTTGAGAGTGCATCATATTGATCTAGAAATAAAAACATGGGGTTTTTTCCAGCAATCAGCCCATCTTCTCATCTCAGCACTTTGTTTTAAAGTTCTTCTGTTTGCTGTTTTGTTTTAAACGAGAGTATACAAAACAAATTCTATTTCAGCTAGGCTGCTATATTTAGCAAGAAGCGGCGGTCTGCAAGCTCTGTTGTGGGTTGTTGTTTTGGTTTGGGTTTTTGTTTGGTTTTTTTCCTGGATGTAATTCAGGTAGAAACAAACGCACGCGAATATGGCTGCCTGTCAAACTGAAGCCAACTCTGCCTTTGTAAGTGTTAAAACTTGTAAGAAAAAATCTATTTGCAGCAAAATCCCATATTCATTTTGATTTCATATTCAGACTAACATCTACTGCTAATCCTCAGCTGGCGAATTTGACTGATGTAAATGCTAACGTAATACGCAAAAGACTAAAATAGAAAGGAGCCTTGAGCACCAGAAAGAATATGTATCTTAAAAATTCTTCTCATCTTCACCGTGGAAAAAGTCTTGCAAGCTCATCTGTTCCCGCTGTAATGCTATATAATGATTATACCTTCTCCTTCTAAACTCCTTTCCTAATCATGCATATTTAATTCAACTTTGTGTATGTATTCTACAGTTTATATAGTCTGCCTATTTATAGACCTTCTGCATCCTGAATTATCTCCCCCGTTTTCCCTTAGATACAGTTCAACAGTGGTATTTAGAACAAATCAACTCTGGATTTGCCAGTAATTCTTCCTCCTTCCATTGTGATACAGGTTTGCTCTCCTGAGCAGAAACGCAAGGGAACTATCATCTCACAATGCCATTCTCCCACCGAACTGTTTTGCTACAGAATGAAACTAACTTTATCTAAGGAACTGGTTTAAACCTGATTTTATTGTCTGTGTTGCTGACCGTTTTCCTCCTCTGATGGTTTCAAAGGAGTCTTGGTATGATTGCCTGCCTTTCATAGCAGGCATAAGCTCTTCTCAAATCTCAGTGACTTCCGAGGACTCGTATTCAGCAGGATAATAACGTCCGTTCTCTGCTCACATAACCACACCGGCGCCGGTGTGTGCGCTCGCTATGCGCAGAGAAGCAGGCAGCAGCTGGGGCTCAGCAGTTCCCGGCCGCCCCAAGCCACCGCTGGCGGCAAGCACTGAGCAAACTTACGCCTCAGGCACCGCGGGCAGCCGGGCACGCCGCGATGCCACGACCGGGGCCGTGAATTCGAGCAGCCCACCCTCCACGCACGCCTTCCCCGAGCGGCTCCTAGCTGTTTGTCCTAGGGACCAACCCACGGCCGCCACCTCCCGCACCTGCCGCCCTCTCGCCCTCCCTAGGCCGGGGCCACCGGCGACACCTGACGGCTTCATCGAGCCGGAGGGGCCCCGGCGCGCTCCGGAAACTGCGACTGAGCGGCGGCTCCGGGTTTGGTACGTGCCTCTGTGTGCTGCTCCCCACAAGAAACCCCTCGCCTCAGCACAGGCGAGCTCCACTCACTCCCTGCTCGCAAGGCTCTTCCCCTGCTGGGGCGGCCAACTCGGCAGGCAGCGTGACCCAGCCACCAGGTGTCTTCCCAGCTGGGCCCGGCAAGTGACCACTCGCACACCCGGGACACCAAAGATCACTATGTATTCGGCTACTTCAACGGACGACCCGGTTGTCAGGGCTCCAGGGCCCCGCCACCGCGGCACGGCTCCCGAATCCCGCCGGCCGTTATCAGCTCTCGGAAGCAGCGGGGAGCGCGCCGCTCTCGACCCCTCGCTGGGCGGTGCAACCTCAGCCCGGCAGCTGCCACTGTGGGGACGTCGGTCCCCGGCAGAGCGGAGCCGCGAGCAGCGGATCCTGCCGTGAGCTCAGCCGGCTCTGCCCCCGCGGGGAGCCAGCGGGGAGGCGACACCCCCCAGAGCACCCTCAGGAGGGGCCGCAGGCAGCTCTCCTGCCCCCGCGCGGGCACCGCCGCCTGCACAGCCCGGGGCTGCCCTACCCCTGCTCCGCAGCCCGCTCCCACCAGCTGCCCAACTTTTCCTGCCGCGCCAGAGCCCCTTCCACACGCACGCACATCGGTGTAGTTTATAAATGACAGTTGCCTGTAGACTTTCACCAGACAAGCAGCGGGGGCAGCAGACTACAACAGTTATTTAATTAAAGACGTTTTGGAGGCTCCCAGAATAGCTCTCTCTCCCTCCGAGGCGCGATTTCTGGTTTCCCCCCCACTCTCCCACACCGCCTTGCCCGCCACCCCACGCGGGTCGAGCCACGGCGCGGGTGAGCGAGCCCGAGCCGGCCGGAGGAGCCGTTACCGGGCTGTGCGCCCCGCATTGCACAGTCATCAAAGTTAAGTGCACAGGGGAAGGGCTGAATCGGAATGTGAGGTGGGTAATGCCGAACTATTTCCACCTAGGCGGGATCCGAAATTAGGAGGCTCAAGACACACGCGGCCATTTCTGAAGGAGAGGGAGACGGATTGGGAGAGGGATATCCCTCTCGAAGCGAGCCTGTGCCCCTCTCCCGGCAAACTCGTCTGCTTGCCCTCATCGGGGACCCTCAATGCGTGGAAGACATCGGCAAGCTCAGCCCACGGGAAGACTCGGGGATGCTTCGCTCGAGTTGCCTTCCTGTGCTCCGAGTTGCTCCCGGGTAACGCGCAGCCCTCCGCGCACTACGGCCCCCGCTCCCCAGCCCTCACGGGAGGGGCGAAGGCGGAGGGAAGGGGGCTGAAAGGCACACGGGAAAAGACTCTAGCCTCTCAGTTCTTTCCCCGGATGATTCCTTCCCCACACACTGAACAGAAACACTTCCAGACCCTTCCTGCACAACCTTCGCCTCTTCCGAGGAAACCGGCGGGGGCGGCGGCGGCGAGCGCGCCTCGCAGCACCGGCCAGCTCTTACCTGGTTGTAGGAGGTCTCCCAGGAGGAGGTGTAGTTGTAAAAGAAGGAGGAGAAGCAAGCGTCTTCTGACAGCCCGCAGCCAGCCATCCTCTGGGCGCAAAAGCTCTTCGGGAAAGGCACGCAGCAGCCTTCGCAAACTCTTGCCGCTCGCGCGATCGCCGCTTGCCGGTGCTGGTGCCGGTGCTGCCAGCGAGGAGTGCCAGCGAGGAGTGCCGCCGACAGCTTCGCCCCGGCGGCGGCTTGCGCGGTGCGTGCGAGAGGAGCGTGTGGCGGCGAGCGCGGTGGGATGGAGGCGCGGGGAACGCGTGTGTGCGGTGCCGGTGTGTCCGTGTGCGGGGTGCGTGCGTGTTTGTGGCGGCACCGAGGAGCCGGAGCCGGCGTCACGTGCGCGTGCTGACTCCGCTGCCGCCGCCGCCACCACCGCCGGGGACGGGCTGTGCTACAGACCCCGGCACTGAATCACCAGCACCGGGCGCCCTCTCCATCCCCACCCACCCCCGTCCCCCCGCTCGGCAGCGCGGCCTGCGCCAGGAAACAAGGGGGCGCTTGCAGGACCTGCGACTGCACCGCGGCGGGGAAGGAAGGAGCGGGCAAGTGCCGACGCGCGTCCTCCCCCGCCGCGCCGGGGCAGCGCCGCTGAGGGCGGGCCCGCCCTCCCGGCCCGGCCTCCCCCGCTCCTCCCCGCGCCGCGCCGGGGCGTGCGGCAGCGCTGGAAAGTTGGAGCGCCGTTTCTAGCGTGCGAGTCGAGGCCCGCAGGGGCTGTGAGGGCACAGGGACCGACCCGCATCTGCCGGAGGGGAGAGGGGGCGGAAAACTTGATCTCAGCTGTCAGCAGGTCTCCGCCTTGTCAGGTGCAGGTGCCCTCGCTTGTTGCTGGTTTGCGGCTGTTTTCCTCGGCACCTGGTTTTCAAGGAGCGGGAGAAAAGCGGCATGAATGTGTTTATCTAAGCGTGTCCGTGACCGCAGAAGTGGCCCCAGCAGCGAGACCTCCTCCTGCCGCAGCCGCGGCGACAAGGACGCCCTGCACGGGGGGCCCAGGTCACCGGGAAACCTCCCGGGCGTACGGAAAAAAGAAACTGGCGGCCCACGAGCTCCTGTCGAATTGTTCGCGGGACACAGCGAGGTCACGCCCAGTGCGATGATTTCAAACTGTTTGTCAAGCTATTAGTATAAACAGATTGCCTTACACTGACCATGTTCCTTCAGCATTCCGTCTCCTGATGGCTTACACTGACCGTGTACTGCTCCTTCAGACCATTTGTAGATGTTTTCAGCCAAGCAGCCATTACTGAAAGGGGTAATAACCTATGTGGCTGTGCATGATTTAGCACAGTAGCATCTGTTACTGTGGTGGTGGTGATGTAGCAAGAAAACTTTGTTACTTCTATTGCTACAAGTGTGCAACCAAACATAAAAATACCCGCAAACAACTGTTGTAAAATATCCCATCCCAGGGTGCTGACAGCTCCATCGAAAAGATGCTAAAGTGTACTCAGTCCTGTGGGCAGGAAGAAGTAAAGTGATGATAGAATAAACTCTTGTAAGGAACTTGGAACAAATGGGATTGGTGAAGGGAGAAGGAAACAACAAAATCTAGAAGCAGTGGATGGAAGCTGCAGCACAGGAGCTTCCAGCTCAACGTAAGGGGGACCTTCTTGACTGGAAGGGTCACAGAGCACTGGAACAGTCTCCAAAGAGGTTTTGGATTCTCCTTCTCTGGAGCCTTTCAAGGCCTGTCTGGATGTGTTCCTCTGTGACATGAGCTAGATTATGGTTCTGTTCTGTCAGGGAGGTTGCACTCGATGCTCTCTTTGGGTCACTTCCAACACCTGACATCCTGTGAGCCTGTGTTTGAATAACAAAAATAACCTCAGGATAACTGTTAATACTCCACCTGTGCTGAAGAAAGAGGCCTGGTGCAGGTAGATCTCAGATCTCTTCAGACACACACAACATGATAGTGTGTCAGAGTACTTGGTAAAGGGTAGCAAACAGCTACAAAGGCATCTTGGTAAATAAAACCTAGAATTTACTTTGGTTTGCTCTTTGCTTCCATGTTTGTAAAGTCTATGAAGTAAGCTAAAAGCCGTTTTCTTGGGTGGGGGTTGAGGGATTTTTACCCTCAAAGCCCATCTAGGATGAGAATAAGGTGAACTGGAGCTAAGCTTTCCATCTGAGGCTGATCCTTCTCATCACTCCGAGTTTGGTGCACAGACAAGACCAAGGCCAGGGGCTGCTGTTTGAGCCAATAATAGATCTGGTATCAGCAAGTGTCAGCTTTTGGGAGAGACCTCTCAAAGGGAAAACACATCCCATTGGCACAGGCAAAAGCCAGGATGTGAACACATCTTTCTTCTCTTTATGCAAAGTGGTCTCTTGAGAAATTCCCTGTAAAGCAAGGCTTCTAGAGGCCTTTGGTTTCAGAGAATATGAGATGAAGACTTCTATTTCTACGTTCCATGCAGACAAATTTGTACCAGAACAGTCCGAAAGGGATCAGGATTCAACTCAGCTGGAGCCTTTAAATTAAGATCCTACAACATAAGTTGATCCTCCATGGCCATACATTTTGCTTAGGCTGTTTAGTGTGCCTCCAATGATCAGTGTAGCATCTAAAGTGAGTGCTGTGGTCCTCACTAATTTCAGAGCTTGTGACCATAAATACCTCACAACGTTTTATGGCTACTATTCTTTTATTCATTATTGTCTTGTTTTGTTTTGTTTTGTTTCATGTTTTCAGCATTAGCAGGTACTTAACTGTTCTTATTCTTGACTTTACTGGACTTCAGTAGTTGGTTTCCTCTAACAGGCAAAAGCCTACACTCTAAAATAAAGTTAGAAGCTATCCTGGTATCTTATTTGCAGGTAGGGGAAAAAAAAAAGTCTTTCTACTTTTCTACTTAGCCTATTCATAAGTGCATAAAAGCCTTTTAAAGTCAATTAAGACAGTCCATAAAAATTGAAGAGGAGAGGCTTTAAAAGTCCACTGATAGGTTTTCTATTAGGCTAATACTTTAAAGCTTCCTTAGCACCTTTCATCAAATAATTTCATTTTGCTTTATGAACACTTCTGGAGCTAGCTATTACATCCTTTTAATACTTGAGGAGATCAACAGTTTAAGTACCAGACCCTTGGAAAAGTCAAGCAACATTGTTAGACAATGTTTATAAAAGCAATTAGCCCCAGAGGAGTAAAACCCTACTTAGAGAAGTAATCAGTGGAGATTCCAGACTCAGTTAGGTTTCTGTTTAACTCTCCTCTGTAATACAGAAATGGAAGATCAAACCTAACTCAGAATGACTCCACCAGTGGGTGAGGACACAGCAACCATGCTCACCCTTATAACATCATTTCAGTGTTCCATTTTGTTGTGGGGTTTTGGGTTTTTTTTCCATTGGCTTCTCACTGCCTGCTAGCTAAAATCCAGATGGCTTTTGTCACTTTCACCTGGGTAGACAACACAGCTCCAGGGTAGGACTTGGAGGTTCCCAGAACAGCTTCTGCACATGGGATTCCTCAGCCTCAACCATAACTGCTACGTGTGCAGATTTTCTAATAGTAGTGTAACAGATGAAGTATCTCCTCTAGTATCACAGAGCACCACTCCCAAACCTCCCTCACACCTCACCACTCCCAAAAAGTTCTGCTGATAGAAAACTGCATTCAGAAAATGTCACTGGAATCAAGATAGGGAGCAGATACTTTCTGTCCACCGAATGGTGCTGCTACAGGAATTTAGCAGTGCTAGCTTCTCTGAAATTCCAAGTTGCGTCTTCTCAGGGTTCTGTATTATCTGAATACCTTCAACTAGTGTGCTAAGCTAGGTGCCTAACATCTGCTCCTTCTTCCTCTGATGAAAAAGGCAGCAGTAATTGTGTTGAAGTCTTTGCTGTCTATGGCGAGAGAAGAAACACTCAAATAAACGGCCCTTGCAATTAGGGCAGAAGGGGGAGATGATAATTGGTTGCTGTTAAATTTGTTATACTGTCTTGTACTGACACAACTTTTACCCTTATTTCACAGAAAGTTTGGTTACACCAAAGAAATAACTGGCACTGGGGCATTGGCAGCCATGGTCTTCATCCCAGAGGTGAGCCCAGGCTGTTAAGAATCTAGAAGAAAACCAAAACAAAACCAAACCACCAAACCAAAATCCAAACAAGCTCCTAAGTTTGCCAGATGTTGAAGACTGCCTGTGCTGTTGTGCTTCACCCAGAAGATACAAAGACAACCGAACCTAGCTGACTGTTAACGTAGGATGGCAGCTCCAAGAAAAAGGGGACACCAAAGAAGTATTTTGTAAATGCTGCTATGTGAGACCATCAGAAATGAGTAACAAAGACCAGCTGCAGATACACAACTTCAGAGGAAACAGCACTACTCTTCAAAATGTTTTGGTCTCACCGTCAGTCTGTTACTGCTCGCTCTTCATCCACGAGCTGATCCCATCTAAGCATTGGGTCATTGTGGTAATTGAAGTTATGTGAAATAGGCAAGTGGTTGAAGTAAAGCTGATTATTCAAAAAGAAAGAGAGGGGGAGAAAAGCACCAGGAGTTTAAAAGCTAGATTACAGGAATTTTTGTTCATCTCAAAAAAAAATGCAGGAAATTATTTTCCTTGAATTCTGCAAGATCAAGTGTGCCACTGATTAAAACTTTGTCTACTGAAGTGGAAGAGCAGAACACTGATGAGTTTGATTGTCCTGCAAGCAAGATATTTTCAATGAGACTGTTAACAAAATGAAGCCACTATGATAATTTAATTCCTAGTTCAGGCCTTCCAGCAGCTTTTCTACATGAGTAATCTCCATCAGTTCAATACCCCCAGAATTATAAATAACAACCAGTGAATATCTGCCATTCAGATGTAGGCAGGCATGAACTTTTGAGGTAGTTCATAACTTTTATAGGCTCACTACCAATTAACTATGTAAATAGATTACTGAAGCCCCATCAGATTATCATTTCCCCAAAATAACTTTTCTGTGATTGTAGTTATGAAGTAACTATATGAAGTAACTAATCAAAGGAGGGGGAGGAAAATCCTAGAATAACCCAAATTAGCAGGAATCAAGATGGTTGGCTTGCCACGAGTCCCTGCCTCCGGTGTAAGTTATCTTCCCAACTGAGAAAAACCCTGCAGCTATTCTTCCTGCTTCTGGGTGCATTCGGATCACTGGCAAAATAGAGAGTGACAGGAGCAGAGGAGACTCACCATGACTGTAACAGTCATGGCAGAGACATGGCCAGGTCATGAAAAGGGAAAGAGCCTCCATCATTCAGCACCTCCTTCAAAGCTTATTGATAAAGCAGTAGCATCTCATCAACACAAAGTACATTACACATTCAAAACTTATTTGGCTACTCCTTTGGCACTAAATGCTGTACCGTGTGGAGGACGTGGAGGAGGGAGAAAGACTCCCAGCCACACACTGAAGAACTCTGAAACTGTATTTAATTGTCTTTTCCACAATCCCAAGAAAGGCTTTGGTCAACACAGAACTCCATTTTCACACAAGAAATGCCACAAAGCAGCAGAACCCCTCAGAAACAACTAAAAGATGTTTCCAAGGGATTCAGCAGCTCATTAACTTTGCATTTCTTCAGTGACATCATCCTAGTCAATCCAATTAATAAACCCAAACCTCACTAAGAGAGCAGGTGCTGGTACCAGAGGTGGTATTGCAGCTTGGAAGCACGTGTCCTTTCTGTTGCCTATCTCCCAAGGCCAAGGGAAGGAATAATTCTTAAAGCAGGTGGAAGGGACTGCAGTGAAGGCAGCTAGAATGGCTCTGAAAACTTTTACTTTATTCATGTCAAAGTTTTGGAAGTAGTAAGAACAAAGATTTGCCGCTAACTTTGTTGCTAATTTAGGAAGTCTAGACAGCCCAGCACTGATAAAGTTGTTTTTCTAATCAAATTAGTTTGATCAAGAGACTGCATGCTAAAAAAAGAAAATTAATTTCTGAAACCTCCCTGTACCTAATGAGAAATCTCAACGTTAGTTCTCCTATCAAGCCGGCAGACTACAAATGGTCGGATTTTTAAGCTTTACTTGCAAAAATAATACTCATTGCAGGCAATTACTGTGTGAAGAACAAATATGATTATGTAGGAATCATGAAGCAGGCCATTACCATTTCATGTAACTGAATCTTTTCCTCCTCACTTTTCCTTCTGTAATCCCCCTCCAGAAACAAGCAGCATTTCTCCAGGCTGCAGAGAAACCACAACTCTGCCACCACTTTACCCTTTAACCTCCTACTTGACAACGGTTGAGAATGTAGAAGAGCAGACATTGGAGCAGAGTTTGGATTTACACAGCAGCAAGTCCAACAAGGAGACTTAGAGCAAAAATGTGCAAAGCACAGCCCCAATCCAGCATCCAAAATGAAATAAATACTCCAGTGCTTGTTCCCACTCCTGTATGGATTTTTCTTTAACGCCAGTTTGCTTACAGGGAGAAGCTGTTCATTGTCCATAGATGTAGTGAAAATTAAATGTCTGCCTTCAACAAACAGGGTACATTTTATTGTGAACATAAAGACTGGAATTTTAAATTCTTGCCCATTCTTCTCTCTGATTTCTGCTCTGTATCAAATTGGTTGTTTTTTTTTAAGTATGTGAAAGTAGCAGTAATTGCAGTTTACTCCCATTACATCGCGTCACCCAAATAACTCACTGGAACAAAGCTGCCAATATCCTCTTGGACAGCACATAGAAACCTTTCCTGAACAGCACAGCTTTTAACCTGCTCTACAAACTCTAAGCCTTTCAGGAAAGGCTCACAGTGCATTAGTTTCTCCTTTTAAAAGAAAGATGCTATCCCCATCCCAGCCAAAGGCTTACCAGCTGCTTGTTATTCAACGTGCCAAACGAAACAACCTCAAAGATACCATTCTAAGGTTTGAAAGGTTTGGTTTAGTTTGTAATTCTTTCAAATCACACATGAATTTTGATGGTAATCACTAGAGACTCCATAAAGCTGGAAAGGTTGATGGTTTTGAGAATAAAAAGGGTTACTAATACAAGCAGAAGCCAAATAATTAAGCAGAGAAAGCAGTCAGGAACTAGGTCCACCAGCAACCCTCCACCCTGTGGAGCCCAGTGAGTGCTCAATGCTTTGAGGGTTGAGTGTTTATGCTGCTGGAAGCAATGAGGCCAGGAAACATTAATGTGATATACTTACAAAATAAACACTGAACTCAGGTGGAAGGCAAGAGCCCACTTCAGCTAAAAGAATAAGACCAACCCAAAATAATACACGTTTAGAGCCACAGGAAATATTTATTATCAACATTATTTTGTGCTGTGTTTTTATTTTTCTATACAACATAACTAGTGCATGGCTTTTGTAGCTGGAGAAAGCTTAAAGAATCACTCAGAGCCAAGATGTACACAAATGGAAATTGTTTTATCGTCTGCCCAACATGCAGTCAGTGTTCCTGAGAAACTGCCATATCTGAGTTGAAGCTGCAGAATTACACCACCTCCAATCAGCAGAGCTGTTGCTGCTGCCACAGGAACCTTATTTCACTGCTGTTACCATATTTAGTTTAATCCCTCGGTGCTGGAAGCTGGGATCTCCTTGATGCCAACCACTTATCTCAAAAGCATCAGCACGAATTGGAGGCAGCCCAAGCGCCTCATTTATGAAAGGCAAAGCGAAGAGAGGGGCGAGCGCTCTCATGTCACACTTCCATCCTGGGTTTAAAGCTGCTCACTACAAGCTCAAAAATATCTGATGCTGGTGTTAGTGGGGACAGATGCCCAGTTCTGTACCAGGACAGCTCTGGAAAGCACACCACAAAGCTGCCAGGGTTAAGGTGTATCAGCAGGGGGAAAAAAAAAAAAAAAAAGATCATTTTTCCCTTTCTACTTCACATAAATCTTATGTCATGTACATAGTCCTGAAGTTAAATAAATTAATAGGTCAACAGAGTCAACAGGTACAAGATTATACTTCCAATAGCAGAAGATGTTTATTATGAAAAGCTTCAGCTGCTGTAACAGCAAGATAAATGGCTGAGATAAATGACTGCTCCTCACCAATCACAGGAAGTGAATAAATTCATCTACTTCATAACACAACTCTGCTTCCTAGGGTCACCATGTGCCATGGCTTCGTATCGCTAAACTGCCAGAAAATGAAGAACACTGTAGCAATCTAACTGCAAATTAACAGCTGCAGCTTGACTGGAAAGAAAACTTTTCGCTTTTGTGGAAGTGTCTTTTAAGATGCTGTACTGCAGCCTAAGTTCAAGGGTTTTGCTTTAAACTGCATTTCTCATGTCCAGGAACGAGCAGTGCCCAGTACGTGTTGTGCTGTGCGGCAGCGCAAGTGGAGAACTACACATCACAAAGTGAAGCTGCTTCACAAGTCTGACCCACAAAAGGGAGAAGGTGATCAGAAATCCTGGTACTGCTCTGTCACACAAAGCTGACCAAACGGGTGCAGAACACAGCAGCAGAGCTGTCAGCCTATACTAACAGCTCTTGAACGTTGGTGAGCAAGCAGAGGTACCACCGGTGAATACATCCCTGTAAGCCAGGGCCTATCTCTGCCACTGCTGTGTGGGCAACCTCCCACAGGCAGGAGTTCCAGGGGTTATGATATCAAGACATAGTGAAGCATGAGGCCACTGTTTATGCTTTGACAACTCTAAATGCTATAAAAATGGCTACAGTTCTAAGCACAGTAGAACTGGTCAATCCTTTAGGCCTCTGTAGTGGTAACAGGTATCTACCTAAACACAGCTGTATGTCCTCAGCCATTAGGAGCTGATCTCTGTATCTAACAAACCTAACATGTACTTATTACCTCACATCAATACTAGCCCTTTGCTGCTCTGAGGTATTACACAGAAGCACGATGAAGACTGAAGACTCTCCTCTTTCCAAAAAAGCAGACTCCTTTCACTCAGTGCTATTCTCCTACTGTCTAATCAGTTCTACAGCTTCAAAAGTCCCACACTATAAATAGTTTCTTTTATACAAACCATCTATTTTCAAGCCCCACCAGAATTCCTCTGGTAAAAATAAAAATCACTGTAAGTACACAAAGCACTGCTTTTCCTTTCAGATTGCTCCAAAGCAGATAACCAGTTAATCCTAAGGGAACAGCTCCTCAGTACTCCAAACCCAACACACACCCTGGCTACTGGCTTCAACGCTCTGAAGCTGCAGCACCAGGGCAGGGAATGCAGCAGAGCAAACAGCTGAGGCTGGTGGGGGGCAGCTGATGAGCTACATTCAGGATCCCTCACACCACAGGCCAGCAGAAAGAGCCACAGGGGCTGGCGGTCAGCTGCGGCATTTCCCAGAACAGAATGCACAGGAAGCTCAGTTTCTATTTGGCATTAGCAAACTCTTGTGCGTTTTGCAGTTTCCAACTCTTCCCCCCATTTACTACAGTCTGCAGCAGCCAAACCAGAGCTCTCACAGCGAGCAGGACTGCAGCTGCTTCTCGCTCTTCTAACCATAAAATGTTAGGGGCTGGAAAGGACCTCAAGAGATCATCCAGTCCAATCTCCCTGCCACAGCAGGATCACCTAGAGCAGATCACACAGGAATGCATCCAGGCGGGTCTTAAATATTCGTCTCCAGAGAGGGAGACTCCACAACCCTCCTGGCCAACCTGTTCCAGTGTTCTGACACCCTCGAAGTGAAAACATTTTCCCCATTTTTCCATGGAACTTCCTACACCTCAGCTCCCACCCATTGTCCTGTCATTGGGTATCACTGAGCAGAGCCTGGCTCCAGCTTCTTGGTACTCACCCTTCACATCTTTATAAACATGAGGTTACCCCTAAGGCTCCTCCTCTCCAAGCTGAAGAGCCTCAGCTCCCTCAGTCTCTCCTCATAAGGAAGATGTTCCACTCCATTTTCTAAGAGAGACAAGTGGCCTTCACCCGCTCATAGATAAAGCAGCCTTGCTCCTACTCCTACTTCTCCCTTCCTGGTCTCTTTTTGCTTCTCTGAGCAACCAATTTCAGGGTTTTTTTCCCCACCAGAAAAATGTGGATGAGGTTTTGCCTTTCAACATGCAAGCTGTGAAAAACATAGAGCTATCTTCAAACCCAAGTTACTCTGCACCTGTCTGGTAGATCCCCCAGATAACAAGAGGATGCTGGATATAATTTCCCTTCAGGACCTGGAAAATGCCCTTCTCTAGGAAACCATCCTGTCCGTTCCATCACTTCTTCAGAGAGAGACAGTTACTTTCTGAACTTGCTCCCTTCCCACTGCTGCATGGCTTGAAAATCACATTTAAAAAGTGTAGTTTGCAGTAACTCTAAGTGATCTAAGCAAGTCCATGAGTTACTGCTCCAGCCCTTAAATACCTTGCAACCAGTACTGTGCAGCAGAATGGCAACTGCTTGGTGCCTGCACAAAGACACTCCAGCCCTTGGGGCCATTTTCTATTGTGCTGCAGATGGCCAGTAAAGGATTCAGCACATAGACTAGTATGGGAAAATGCTTCGGTCCTGAACTTCAGCATTGCAAGTGCCCTGCTTGCTGGTTCTCCAGCAAGAAAAGTGTTTTCCTGGGGTATTAGGTGGGTCACTCAGCTATTGGATTCACTGGATTCCCCAGATGCTGGAGCTACAGTACCTTCTTGAAGCATTAGGCCCCAGAATGCAGCAGGATCCCACCAGCTAAGCTGCTTCCCATAGCTCACATTCTCCCTGCCAGGAGGGGCAAGGGCACCGGTCCGCTCTGTCCCTGGTGACAGCTGGGACACCCAACAGCCTTCCAATTAAGCCAGTGCCACTGGTGCACCCCAGGGCCTGTCAGTGGATTGCACAGGTGTCACCCACTTAATTGGAAGATGGGAGGGTTGCACAGCTGTCAGAGGACACTAATTTGGCCTGAAGTATTTGCTTTCCTGGTAGCAAAGACAGAGGAGAGTGAAAGATCCCAGGTCGGCTGTCACAGCCCAGGCTGGGTCTGTGGGTATGACAATTAAAAAAAGGAAAACAGAAAACCAGGCCAAAGTCTCTCCCATGTCAAGTTCCACTCACAGCCACAGCCATCTGCTCCCCCATCCGCAAGTACCAAAGCTGCTGCAGCTTATGCCAGCTGGTTCTGGGATCCTCGAGGGATTTCACACTGAGAGCTGGCTGCCTTTGTGGGGCTGGCCATATCCAGGCAAAGTCATACAGAAGGTGGTTCTACACCACGCAGCTGAAGGCTGCACACAAACACCAGAGAAATTCCTACCTGGGGAGCAGCCATTTTTCAGCACTAAAAGTAGCACCTTCTGCCCCCCAAAAGGGAGACATGCAAGCCCTTGTGAAATCCCAGATACTGAACCTGAGTTATCCTAGAGCAGGTATCTATAGGACAAACATTTGTATGGTTAGGAACACTACTTGGTTTCAAAGCACTGTTCCTAACCATACAAACTGCTTAAGGAGTTCAGGACTCCTATGCCCCCATTCCCTTACTGGCTTATCACACCTCAAGCAGACTCACAAGTCCCACTGAGTGTTACCAATTCACTTAAAAGTTTAGTCTTCAGACATGTCTTTCTTCACAGCACTGATTTTATTGTTAAGGAAAAAAAAACAAAACAAAACAAATGAAACAAACAAAAAAAAAAACCCCAAAGCAAACAACTTTACAACTTCACTGCCTATCATATAAATGACAACTAGAAAAAAGATGGAATCAGAAAATCCCAAAGTTACTTGGAATCAAGTAACTCTACAGCCAACTGCTATGACTTAAACAGAATAGCCCACACCAGTGCTTAAGATGAGCTGAACTGAGGTTGCTTGCCAGCTTTCTAAGCATAACCTAGTTTTGCTTCAACATTACAGCATGACAGCACACAGCTCCCCGTCCAGGGGAACCTGTGTCATCAGCAAGAGCTGCTCCAGCTTCTCTTTGCCAGAGTGACTCCAGGGAGAGGAAATACTGAAACTTGACCAAATGCCTTAAATCACAGAATGGTTTTGTCTGGAAGAAACAAAGATTAGCTACTTCCCCCTGCACCTGCCATTAGACCAGGCTGCTCAAATACCCATCCAGCCTGGCCTTCAACACCGCATGAGGGACACACAGAGAGCTACAACTTCTCAGAGAAACCTTACAGTGTTTCACGACCCTCGCGGAGAAGAACTTCCTTCTGTCTAGCCTAAATCTCTCCTCTTCATTTAAAACCATCACCCTTTGTCCTGTAACAACAGACTCTGCTATCTCCAGCTTTTTAAAGAGATCTCCAAGTACTGAAAGGCCACAAGAAGGTCCCCCTGGAGCATTCTCTTCTCCAGGCTGAATAACCCCAACTCTCTCAGCCTGTCCTCACAGCAGAGGGGTTTCAGCCCTTGGACCAAATCTGGCTGTATATTCCATGTGGGATTAGTTTTCCCAAATGGAAAATCCTCCTGAGTCCTGTTTCACTACAAATCACTATAAAGTTACAATGGTGCAATCTGACCTACACTGTTGCTTACAGTTTTGTGTTGACCCTGAACTGTACCTGAACATTGCCCAGCAGGGCCATTTCTCATTGGCCATAGATACTTCACTTTACAGGAGATACAACCACAGTTCTTCCCAAGAAATATCTAGGAATACGTCTGAAGAAAGCATTTTCCAAAGACACCTGCATGCATTTTGGTTTTAAAACACAAGTCTGCAGTGGACCAACACCGCCTGCATTATCCTGCCATCGCCGTGGTTGCGCTGCTTAAGCATCCACACTTCTCACAGTACAAATGTTAAACCACTGTCAAGCCAATAAACCAGCAGTTTAAAAGGGGAGACTAAATGGCTGCTGCTGTTTCGATCAGAACAGCAGAAATACTGACATACTGTGGCACAAGATTAGTATAAATAGACTTTATTGAAGTCAGTACCTCTGTACTGAAGCCGAAGATTGTGTCTACAGAAGCACAAGTTGTAACATTTCACAACTTCTAAAAGGAATGTCAACAATTACAACGATCATGCATACCATGGTCGATAATCACATTTTTTTAGAAGCATTTTCAACCATTTCTAAAGAAATGCTTATAACATTGTTATATATAGAACTACTTTCAATAAACTGCAAAACATTGATCAGCTTTTCCAGTATGAGCTACAGTGTCAACACAAAAGGGAGGCATAAATGTTTAATTTATGAAATCAGAATGGAATATTTACTGTAAAGAAAAATTAAAAAGCTTTCAAAATAAAGGCCATTATTGAACCAAAGTGAAGAGCACAACTTGAACTTTGAATCCTTTCATCTCTTAAAGCTGTCCTCTGAATAACTTCAGTTCAACGCACGAATTCAGTACTGTGAGTATTCCTTGGACTGCAGTTTGGCAATGATCCGATCCAACTGTCTCTTTGCTTCACACTGTGGGAAGTTGCTCATGTCATAATATTGAGGGGCAATTTTCACCAGCCTGTCGAGAAAGGAGAAGCTCATTACTAACACTCAGACTTACAGAAACTCTACAATGGAGGGAAGCCAAGCTCATCAATTGTTTACAGCTCGTTCTGCAACTTTAAGTTTACACAGATACTTAAATCTTAATCCCAAAAGGCAATGCCTTACAGCTTCATGCTGCTACTTCAGCACATGCCATGGTAGCACACAACGGCAGAACTGCTGCTTAATATCAAAGCACACAAGCCATGAAGTCCTCCAAGTATCAGCTGGTGTAAGAGCATAGTTCAGCCATAGCTGCTTTAAGCTTGAAAACAAAACCAAGTCCACAGGATCCTGCTTTAGGCTATCCAGCACTTATTGACAATAAGACTTCTAAGGAAGGATTCAAACGTTACAGGTATCACATGTATCTTTAAACTGTCTGCACAATCTCAACAACTGAAGAACCTCCTGGGTCCCCAAAGCTTACAGCTCGGCAGTTGAAGTACAACCTTAAAGACAGGCAAGACAATTTAGCCCTCTGCTTGCCTGCAGAGGATCAGGCCTCCCATTTCCTTGTATAAACACTATTGACAAATAAATACTCTGACAGGGCAGGCTGTCCCAGCATTACCACCAGCTTCAGTCATATTTTAAAGGCAGCACTAAATCTTGTTTGGATCCTTCAGGAGAAAAAATAAACCACGCAAACCAAGACACCCATTGCCAAGAGAGATCCCTGATTTTGAGACGTATTTCCTGGTGTATCCTACATATCCCAAACCCAGCATCTCCAAGCACCTGCTTCCCAACAGGCTTATTGAAGTAACCAGTTTCAAGGGAAACTCCTCGCTGCATACAGATTCTGGGCACCCAGCGTTACACACAGGTCCCACAAACAGAAACAAGCACCACAAAGAAAGCCTTTATTCATCTGCAAGACCTCAAGGCCTGTGACACTGCCGTTCCCCAAACCACTTTAATAATATTAGCTTCAGGGAAAGTGAAAGGAATGACCTCAATTTAAGAAAGGAAAAAGAAGAACAAGAGCTTTACAGCAGGTCATGACTGTTTTAAGACTTTTGGCTTACCATTCTGGCTTGATGTCTGTACATGTCCGGATGTAATTCTTTGTTGTAAGGACAAACTCATTATAGAGCACCCATTCCGGTTTATGGTCAAGAACAGTGGAGGGATGTAACTGCACCACCTGGTTATCTTTTACTGTTAAGTAATGCCCTGTTCGTTCCAAATGTGCCACCTAAGTAAAAAGACATTCTTGCATTACTACAGGCAATTTTTAAATCACACCACTTCAGGTCGACTGCTCAGTGTGCTATACAAAATACACCACCCTAACTTTCGAACCTCATCTGGATTCAGCATCTTGCTTGACCACTTCAACTGTTCGGGTTTTGTAACAGTCAGTCAAGATGCCAGATTGGTTTTGCTAACTGCCACAGTCAGCGAATATTCTAATGCACAGTTCCAGCAACATACAAAAATAGTTTTGACCCAGAAAGAAGTATCATTAATAGAGCAACAGCAATGCAAACAGAAGTACTGGGCAGGAGTATCTGGTGGAAAGTCTGTTACACCACAGAGGGTTAACTGTGGTCTACTACAGACACCCGCTTGAGCGCTTCATTGCAAGTAGCTGCTGTGGGACTGGTGAGTCACAACATCAGCCCTGTGGGTTTGTATTAGCGCAGCGTTCCAGTGGTAATTTCACTAATGCACTTATTAGTCCCAAAATCCTCTCACAGTGGGCCTAAAATAAAAAAAAATATGTCAGCCCAGTAAGAATGGCAAGTTTAGTATGTCAGAAATAAGAGCAGTTTTGTTACAGCATAAGCCTCAGAGCTGGAAAGTGTAAGTTCAGCAGCACATTTCTGCCGTGACCTTGGCGAAAATCAATTAACCTCTCTCTGACTAAGCTTCCTGCTCTGTGAAAGGAATAATGCCTACCTCCCCGAGATGCTCCGATAGCTAGCTCATTAAGATTTGGGAAAGCAGACAGTTATCCTTAAAGGATATTCTCTGTAAGAACAGTTAATCTAACAGAACAGGTAACTAAAATTAACCTTTTGATACTGGTAATTCCAGATGACCTCGGTACTTATTTCATTACACATAACACACACAAAAAAGATTAAGCAGGATGGACAATGGCTGAAAGATGTCTGAAAGACACGGTTTTAATCAGATGATCATTAGCTGCTTTCCTTTAATATAGACTGTGTACTTGTTTTCTTAATTCCTAGGTACAGCTTACCTTTTTTACTGCCCAAAAGTAAAATCCATCTATTAGATGAAAACCCCAGGACTTCCAAATCAAAAGCTACCTCTAATTTTAAATCAGAGTATCTCCTTAGTAACAAATTCCTTACTTTGAGTGTGCTTCTCTTTTAGATTTTATGACATTAATATCCAGATCATGCTTTAGGAGTGGAACAAAATATTTCAACAGTCTGCAAAAATCTTTCCACCCAAGATTTCAGAGATTACACTGCTACTTTATTTCAAGCCTGGGGAGCCAAGAGAGGCTCTTTTAAATGGAGATTAACAGTGGACTGTCTGTAACAATTTAGGCTTAATTTCATCCAACTCAATCCAATGTTTGCAAAATTAAATAGCAGTATAGCTGCAAACCAGACTAGACTGGAAACTCATCTGTCACAGATACAGCACATATGTTGCTGTGGGACTATGTTTGTAGGGGTTTTGTTAAAGGAAGTTTTTTGTTTATTTCCAAAATAAAAAAAAAAAAAAAAACCCACACCAAAAAAACCCAAACAACAGATTTCCTTTTTCAAACCAGAAGTAAAACACATGTAGAAAAATATTTGGGTGTTTCCTCTTTTTGTTCTTCCTATAAAAGGACAGAACAACTAATTTATTTAGGTTTCACTCCAGAAAACTGTGCTGTTAAATTTAAATCAATACAATTTAGTCAGATGTATTAAAATAGTGAAGCCTTATCACCTAGCTCTCCCAAACACATACAATTTGCTCTCCTATGTCATTTACATTGATAAAGAATTGTATTTCTTGTTTACTTTGTGTAATTCTCAACTAAGTAAAAAGATTCTGAGCTAAACAAACTCAAGGTAAAACAGAAATACAGTTAGGTCTTAATCTCCAGGGAAAGATAGGAACTGAAAGAACCCCAATTAAGAAAAACCAACCCTGTTTCTTTAGAACTTAAGCTTATTCAGTGATGTCCCCTTGAAGTGATCATGCACTACTCCAACTTTTCCATTTTGAGCCAACACTAAGCTACCATTTTCATCCTGTTGAGTTTCTAGTGAGCATGCTCGTTAGTGCATGGATTGGTGAGCAGGATCAGATTCAGCAGTGGCAATGCTGTCATGAAAACCGCAGTGAAACTATGGCCCCACAGCAAAAAGATGATCTAACTTTCAGCTACTACAATTTCCTGCTTCCTCCTGGCCCAAGCAGTTTCAGTACAGCTCACAGAGCCCATTCTGCTTCTTCTCTGAAGGCATTAAGTGGCTTGGCCAGAGCACTATGCCAGAAGAATTCAGAATGGGCTCAAGCAAGCACCAAGGCTGACATTAGGCAGTGAACAAGGACACAAGGGAGGCAGTATGTGACACACCTATTCTCCTCTGAACTCCTGGCACGTAACCAATCCCAGTGTAGTGGTGGCTGGGCCAGATGTCCTCCAAAGGTCCCTTCCAACCTCACAAAATGGTTGCATTCTGTGATTCTGTAATGTTTTTCGGAGTACAAAAAGCTTCCACAGAAATCACAGAACTGTATGAAGCATGTCAAAGAAATGAACTCCTTTTTCAGCAAGTGCTGTTAGTAAGCAAAATACTATGGAACACACTTGAACTTTGAGATAATCAAGGGATCTGTCACATATTAGTATAAAACATCTGTGAATTGGGCTACTGAGCTGAATGGGGCTGTGAGGGAGAAGATACTAACACTACTGACTGTAACATAACCAGCTACACATGACTTAAGAAGGGTCATAAACCATCAAAGCCAGCCTATGCACCTCTGCGGCCCAAAAAAAGGCCACCTGCTGATTTTAGTTATTTATAAATGCCTGTATCAACGTGACAGAACTGCGGCCACCATGACACATGCCCCCTTAAGAAAATTCTCACAACACAGGTTTCAAGGACATCAAAATTTCATGAAGAATGCCCCACCCTTCTCTGAAGTGCTGATTGGTTCATGCTTCTTTATTATCTATCATGGCATTGAAGTTAAAGGGTCCAACTGGAGGCCTCGAGTCAAACACATGAAAGTATAAATCCAAATGCACTTCAAAGGGCAAATACAGGAACAGTATCACAAGACTCAACCACTTTCAGATTTAAAGCCACATCTTTTGGCAGGCTGGTCTTGACAGATTAGAGAAATGATTGTTTCTTGTCTGTCTTTTGGAAAGAGAACGTTAACGTGCCCTGAAGGAGCAATGTCGGATGCTTGGGTGTCCAAAGCTGCTGCTTGCAGAGCATGCAATGGTGTCTCTGAAGCTATTAAAAAGTTTTTTAACTGTTGTTCTGCATTCTTAAAGGGAAAAATGAATAGCATTAAATGCACTGGTGACCACTTTCGTGCCATAGGTTTATTTCATTTCCATTCTATTACTGGAGGACCCTGATTATGTAAAGACTTCAAAATATACATAATTAGATGCATGAAATAGCACTAAAGACTGAGTGGCAGCAAGAAAGAGATTTTAATTAGTAGTCTAATCGCCTGACATCTGACTTCCTGTACAGCACAGGTCATTTAATTTCATCTTCTGTAGTGACCCTGATATATCCTGTGTTTGACTAAGCCACATCTTCCAAAAAAGGTTCCAAGTTTGATTAGAAGACATCACAGGACATTGTTCCACCTTTAAATACTAACAAATTTTCCACTATTAGTTCTTGCTCCAAGAACTGCACATACTATTTATACGCATCTACACTTCCCCTATTTGTAACAGATTACAAATAATTTAGAACTACATCTTTTGCAGTTACTTTGAAATGCTTTATGAAGTTACTTCCTTAGCTGTTTAGAAGATAGTGGTCAATTTCTGACTTCTCAGCCAGAAACAGTATTTCAATACTACAAGTCTGCCTATGACTTGCCTTCCAAATAAGATCTGACTAAACAACAACCAAGCGACCTGACAAACAGTACAGAATCACAGAAGGTTAAAGGTTGGAAGTGACCTTGGAAGACAACCTAGCCCAATCCCCCTGCCAGAGCTGGATCACCTATACCAGATCACACAGAAACACATCCAGGCTGGTTTTGAACATCTCCAGAAAAGGAGACTCCACGACCCACCCCAGGTAGCCTGTTCTGCTATACTATGTGGCAGCACAGGTAGGTATGTATAATTTAAAGCTCATTCATAAAGTTTTGATGGATTATAACTAGCATAGTAAAAGCCACTGAAGCACTGAACTATGCTCCCTACAAGAAGGCACACGCACCTGCATGAAATAGCCAGTAACTAATGCCTTTCTTATGTTGATGTAATAGTCTCGGCTGGTGAAGTCTGTGCTTCTACGAGGCAAATTAAATCTGTCCATGATTCGTGACAGCTGTTGGCGTACATTGTCTGCAGACATCAGGGACCTGTAGTTAATGAAGTTGTCATAACACCACTGAACCGACTCATGATCTGCAACATTAAAAAACATGAATCAAAAATTAGTATTTCATCCAATTAGAAGGAAACAGTAAGTAACCAATGGATCAGTCACTTGAACAAGAGAAAACATAACCATCAACTTTTACAAATGACAACGACTCTTAGTTGATGGAGTCAATTTCTTGTATTAGGTAAGGTGCCCAAAGTGTTTTCTATTCTGGAAGCATGAGGGCAGGACAAACGTTAGTTTCCTCCCACCCCACCACTATGCCCACCAATGGTGAACTTTGCTGGAACCACATCAATACATTTTGTACTTCTCAAAAATCAGCTTCCAAACCTGCAGTGCAGAGTGTAAGTGAGGGTAAGGAACGCTGCACAGTCTGTAACTGTAGCATGTAATGAACATGCAAGAATATCTGACATAGTTGTACTGCATTTGGGAACCCAAATCTTGCTTAAATTAAGCATTTGATTAACGGTTAAGATACAAACAGACTAATCTAATAAAGTGTGATGCACCTCACAGCAATTTAAGTAAATGTAGCTGACTGGTAAAACACAGTGGCAGTAACAAACTCTGTACTCTGAAATTGTTTCCACTGCTGATAGCTCTAATAAGGATGTTAAGATAGCAAGCCTAAGTCATCCTATCAGGATAAAAACCTGCATGTTTACCAATAAGAAACTCAGTTCTCCCTACCAATTGTTACTTTTCAAGTGATGTTCTTACAGTCTTTGTCAGTTTAATAATCCAAGCAAGCCAGCCTTAAAAAAACATGGCAAAGTATCTCTTGTATAGAGACTATTCTGAATTTGCATTGAAAAAAGGGGACGGTTACATAATTGAAGTTCTTCCTGTACTTTACCTGACCCAATCTATTTTAAATGAAGCATGAATGCTGAAGCAATTGTTCATTACACAGCAGAGTCAGAACTGATGCATCACATCGCGTGTTGCTTTGTGTGCCATCTGAAGTATGCATTTTTAGATGACACATAACTGTTACATGGTTCCATATGCAAGCAGTAGCAGCATTTTGTTCTCCTACTACAAATCTCAGAAACGCTGCTCTATTTCACAGTGAAACTGAACAAAAGATGGTTCCTCAAATAACTCCGTCCCTCTGTAACCTGAACATGAAAGCAGTAGCTTCCAGAAACATGCACACATAAAATGTCTGCAAGAGATCCTGTATCTTGTTCATTAAAAAGCCAACAATAAAAACAAGCAAGAGATGCCTCCAATTCACACGTTTACAAGAAGTTCCTCAGCTACCGTTTTAATTCATTTTGAATACTTTTGACCAGACTTTGAAGATAAACTTACTTTGGACTGCCACATAATGACCAAGCATTAAAATGTTTCTATTTCTAATCAAGGTTGCAACAAAAAGGGACACCAAGTTGCTGTTTCTTTTTACTCGGGGTAAAGAGACTGTTGTGGGGATTTTTTGCTTACAGGAAAATGCAACTGGAGCACTCATAAACTGGCTGGCAGTTAAAGAGTAATCTTTCTACTTCCCACCAGGGAAGTCACTGTTAAAAGTGTGCCACTTATGCAGTCATTTTTTCCAGAGAACTCCCAGTTTCACCTGCTTATTCCCATCTTTTTCAAGCTGCTAAAATATATTTCAGTTGTGCTGAGGGAAGGCCATTCCATACACTGAAATGGGGTACGGTTATGCTACGGATGTAAGTTACTTCTTGATGCATTACCCCTTTACCTCTCAGTCCATCCCAAGGCCTTATTACAGAATTCCTAACTATAATTAAAAGCTGTTGGTTCTAGGAACATATTCTCCAAATTCAGTGTAATTTCTGCACTGTTCTCCTTGAAAAATTACTATGCAATAATGCAGATTTTTTTTTTATAATTAATTGTCAGATAAACCTCCAATATTTCTTAATTATAGAAATGTTTACTTCCTTCTGTCCAAGGTTACCCAGCATTGATTTAAAAGCCTGGCTTGTCTCCATACTCATCAGTTCATTACATGATCTCTTGGCTAGCTTTTTGGTTTTGCTTCTGGCCCTCAACAAAAAGTATCACTTAAATAACTCTTTTATACACTTCAAAAAATAAATTGAGTATTTAAGATTACAACAGAATGGCTCAAAAAACAAGTTTAAGCCTTTCAACTGTCCTTGGAACCCAGGAAAGAAAGCATGAAGTACTACAAGCAATTCTGGTAAACCAGGTGCACACTTACTTTGTTTGAAAGCATGGTAGACATTCAGCAACGTCAAATGATCTCCATCAATATGGGCAAACCTCATCTTGGCTTCATCTGCTGCTTTCTTTGCTTCCGTGGGACGAACAAAACACTGTGGGACTAAACAAGGTTGGTATGGGCCCAACACAAACGCCCATATCGATGAGTCACGCATTCACAGATAGAGGAACAAGGCCTAGCTAGGTCAGTTCACAGAGCATAGGGCAGGGCAGGATGGCCTCCAACTGCATCTTGGACTGTTTACTACCTTGATTTGGTACATCAACACCTAACCACATCTGTAAGACAAGAGGGTTTCAAAGCTACAGAGTACCTGATTATTTTAATAGAACTATATGTAGGCATCAAAGTCTCTAGTCTGAAGGCCATCAAGATTACCTATATATACTAGAAAGCTAAACAGATTTAAATTCAAAACCCAGTGCTGATAACTCTACCAGGAGCTAGAACCTCAAGTACCAACATACTTCCAATAGCAAGTATGTTTTCTCAGAAAGCCTTTAAGAAGAGTGGAGAAGACATTTCTGAAATTATACCGCACTAGCACAGTCTAAACCAAGATGAGACTTACCACAAGCCTCTACTAGACAGAACACACTAGTAATACCCAAGTCCTCTTCCCCAGCTGGTATTGTTATCAGCACTGGTATACAGAAACACCTGAAGAAGGTATTAATGAGTCTAATGGTTGCAATGGCAGCGGCAGTGGTGGGAGGTTAAACCGTCCTTCGGCACTACTTGGGAAAAAAGTTAACCAATCATCATGTGAGGAGTTTATCATGACATTCTCTTACATAAATCTGAGTTTGACTTGAATCTAAGTTCAATGTTCTAATGCTCCCTTTCCAAATACAGCCTAACTGAGACCACAAATAATATTGGAACCAACTTAATTCATGGTCTGTCAACATTCATGCAGGTTTGTAACACCAATTCTAATTCACAAGACGCTAAAAACAGTTGTAAGAGATCTTCACTTTGTAGAGAGGAAGGAAGAAAAAAAATCAGCTTGGTTTTAAGTGGATGCAATTTTTAAAAGGTCAAATCTCAGTAAAATTAACACTTAATATGTGTATTCATGCTATAAATCCTTCATTTTCCCACTGCTTGGGACTACATAGCCTTCTCTTATCCAAAACTCAATCATCACATAAGACCACCTCTTTGCATCTCATCTGTCCCTAAGGGATGAGGGCCTTTTAGTGGGGTATTTTATGGATTTACTTTATTTCATTACTAAAACCCCATAAAAGCCCCAAAACGCTGTACTTTAAAAAAATAAATTTAAAAATCTATTGAATTGAATACTGGCACTCAGGAGAAAAAAAAAAAAGGGGGGGGAAGGGGGAAGACATCAACAAGACCCACACTGCAATGGTGAATCCCATGGTAACAAATCAGGAAAGACCACTGCATTAAAGAAAAAAGGAAATGCAGGTGCAAACTAAACACCCTGTATTTCAGGTCCTGCATTTGAAAACAGGCATAATATAAAGTGTATTTTAACTTCAAATTCAGACTACTAAAAGCAAGTTCCAAATTACTCTATCACTGATTTAACTCACTGTTTTGAGTAAGTGCTTAATACTTCCTACCCCACAAGAAGACACAAGAGCTCTTATAAAATGAAGTACAAGTATTTCACCTGCTCATTTATTCAGTGCCATTCTGGGTTTGTTGTTTTTTTTTTTTGTAGCTAATTTTCCATTCAGTCCAAACTATTAATAACTGGATTGCTTTCCAGAGCCTGACAGCCTTTATGTGGACTTAAGGCACCTTAACAGAGTCATGCCAGGAGTGTAAAAAGTGTTTGCACTGAGAAACAGTCCTCACAATTGCTAAGACTATTTTTTTTAAGAGAGCAGAATTTCAGTTTCAACGCATATATTAATGAAGTCCAGCCAATTCTATTAAAAACTACCTTATTTATCATTACAGTCACCGTGCCTTGAAAGAAAAAAAAGCATCATGGCCTAGAAGAAGGTAGACAAAAAGGAGTAGGACAAATCACTTGAAGCTAGACTGTTCTGTAGTAAAGACTGGGGAAAAAGGGAAGAGAAAGACAGGCACCAACCTACCACCACCTCCGCAATTAAGGCATTTTATTACCAAAAAAATTATTATGATTCTGCCCTGCCCATCTGCTCTGAGTCTGAACAGTAACTCTGCAACAAACATTTTAGCTTGTTCTTAAAACCTTTGATATCAATATACTGTAAGACTGAACTGGAGCAACAGAGTTCACACTAAGCCAAAACATTTGTTGTTTTTTTCTCTATTCGACTGAATAAAGCATGTAACCAGCACATCTGCATTGTGAGGAGCCTGGTAAAACAGCACACCCAAAGGACACAAGGATATTTATGAAAAAAAAAAAAAAATCCCCATTTTCAAACAGACTAAATCTTGATCTTGTCTTACGACAACTAGTTGTAAAATGAAGTCAGTCCTATGTAACTGGGCAATGAAATACAAAGTTTGCTTGGTAACATTTCTCTCATCAAGCTCTTGACAAGCAGGTCTGCTTTGATGCAGCACCATTCACACAACACAGCAAAGTACAGCTGTGCACACAAATTAAGTTCTTATAAATAGACACCCTCCCCCAAAGTTTTTCTTGTCTTTAAACCTAAGGATTGTTCTTCAGCCTTGCCACTTCATGACTGAAAAACGCATCATCATTTCATGTATGAGCTGATGGTGTAAGATACATTACATGGTAATGCTTTCACAAATACTGGGATTTACCGAAGTGCAGAAGAATGCACAATACAAAATAGGTCTGACTGCCTTAAAACCAGACTGATTGAGATGACATTCCTGGTCCTAGCCATCAGTCTAAAAAGAAACTTCTCTTCCACTAGCCTGACTTTCCCCCACCCTCTATCAACTGAAACACACACACATAACTGAAGCTAAGAGAAGCCTGTCTGACCCTTTCATGTATGTCAATTTCTTAACACTACTATTCATTACCTCAAGGTCTCTCAAAGTTGTAACGATTAAACCCCTCCTGACTGATTACATCCCTATATGAAGGTCTTTAAATTAAAAAAAAAAAAAAAAAAAGCACCTAATTTTATTAGAAATATATTTCTATTGCTTATGTTACTGATGTGGAAAACCCCAATTTTCCCCAAACCAAAGATGTGCATTTTATTTTGATCTCTTTCCCTGCTATTACCTGACAACATGGCAGTAATTGACAGGACCTCGTTAGAGCAGTTGTAGTCACAACTTGCAATAACCATTTTAGCCAGCTGTGGGTCCAATGGAAATTCAGCCATCATGGATCCCAACTCAGTCAAGTCTCCATCATCATTTAACGCAGCCAAGTAATTCAAAAGCTCTAATGCTCTCATCAGAGTTTCAGGAGCTGAAAGGTAAAAACGAGGTATTTAGGTAGGCACATTAAACAAACTCTTCTGAATAAGCAATAAAATAAGGAAGCATTGACAAAAAGTCATCTTATTTTTCATTCTCCATTCAACTGAGTTCTAAGTTCTTACCAAATTCAGTTATATAAGTCCAGACACGAATGAACTGGGGAGTGGAGAATAATAATTGCTTATTTAGAAGAGCTCTTAACTGGATCAAAAGCTTTGAGTATTTGAAGATTACTACTTTTCAAAATTCAGACAGCAGTGGCATTGTGAAATATTCAGTATCACAGTAATATCACTTCCCCCCTAATGCACTGATTCATTCTCCTTGTTCCATACAAAACGGATCGATGCAGTTCTAAACTCTCAGCCATGTCAGCTGTAGGTATCTGGTCTTCCGACAAACCTGAGCCTCTAAGGCTCTTAATGTTCTCCTAAACCTGCGTTCCTCGTAGCGAGTGTGCATTACACCCACAACGAAAACCAGAAGGAAATCCAAAAGCCTCCCTGCTAAGCTATCGCACATGCTGCACGGCACAGAGAATGCCACTGTTCTGTAGAGCTATTTAGAAGCTTATAGATTATAAATTGTTTTTTTATTTTAGGGGAGGAAAAGTCAATCATCTTTGGTGTATTTATGTATTTAAAAGTTTTTAATCAGCAATGTAACCCTGTTATATTTGAAGTATATAGGGACATCTAAGACTGCTAGAAGAGAGCCACACCTGAACTTTATATTTTAAGCAAAAAACACGTATTCAGCTTTAAAAAGGTTGGCTAATTTCATTTACACACAGTTGTTAACTGATGCACAAGTAGAATGGATAGTTGAGGTGCTAAGTAAAAAAATCCAAATTCAATTATAATACATTTTCTAAAGCCCGTGATTTTATCTTATCCTCTACAGGTAAGAAGCATTCAGATTCCTTGGTTCCATTAAAAGCTGTCATGCAGACAAGCATAAAAAGCTTGCTCTGAGACACAGAGCACTAAATTTCAAGATAAAAAGAAGATATTCCTTATGGATTACAATAAACAGAGTGGGGAAAAACCAAATAAATATTCCAGAAACCAAAACATAACACATAGAATACACAAAACAGAAATAGATACCTGGAGGATCCATAAAATCAAAGTGCACCAAATCATCTATACCAAGCTTCTTGAGTTGCAATACTACAGATCCTAAGTTAGACCTCAAAATTTCAGGATATGTGTTGTCCTGGGAGGGAAGAAGGTAAAAACAAGAGAATTCAGAACATCTGTTCTTCCAAATGCTTTTAAGTCTGATTTTGTTTAGTAGCATAGCTGTCAACTACCTGTATTGATCAGATGTTCTTATAAAAGCAGTATGAGAAGGCATCTTACCTGCATTTCAGTTTTGTAAGCCTTCTCTGTATACAGCCTGAAGCATTTGCCTGGTCTAGTACGACCAGCACGGCCAGCTCGCTGCTGTGCGGAAGCTTTACTAATGGCAGTCACCAAGAGAGACTCCACTCTGATACGAGGATTGTACACCTGTGTGAAGGAGGCATCAGAAATGGAAAGAATGAACACCACTCATGGATAAAACAACTATCAAAAAGACTGCTTTAAAATTATTTTTAAACACAGCCTCTGACTAGGAAATCACAAGTTGCATGTATCTGAAAGAAGAAAAAAAAAATTGGCTATAAAAGTCTGGAACAGTGACAGAAAGCTTCAAATACAACTGCCTAGAGAACAGCATTTACTTTCCATTCATTTGTTAACAACAACTCCTGCCAGACTCCCTGTCCTCCTTAAATGTGTGTATTTTTAGATAAGATTTTCATGGCAGAAGGAATGTGTCCAATTTGTTCTATAGAGTGCTAAACACACTCTTGATGCTCAAATAATTCCAGGGGGTGGAATAGGAAATAAATTATCTCTATACAATTATAAGGTTGGATAATCATGTTCCAGAGGTCAGAAAAATCTAACATTAAGGTTGAATGCAACTGTACAAATCAGATGGATGACAAAGCAAGACTGCATTTCAAGGGTACATGCAAAATATATGCTGGAATTTACTGTGAAATTTCCATTGCAGTCATACATAAACAAATGATACAACAGTCTTGCCAACTCACTAGGGTTCATGGAAAACAATGTACTGTAAAAAAAAAAGCAGTAGTCAGTACTGTCACTTGAAGCTGTTCTTTGATCCAGGTTTTAACACCCTCCTGATAGGAACAGATATAAAACATGTACAAAAACTTTATTTTTATTACAGAACGTATTCTTCCAGTATGAGAACTACTTGGGAAAAAAAATCTCAGCCTAAATGGTGACTGAACCTTGTGTATGAAGATGCACTGACTGTACTCACATTCTGCTGTCTCTCTCATTCTGCAGAAGCTTAGAAGGCTGACAATATGTATAGGAGTATTAAAGGAAAAGTCTGAGAAACCAAGTTATGGACAGTTATAGTTAGTAAAACAACTAAAAGAAGATTAGATTTGTCTTTTATCTTTCCTGAGTTATTGAGTCATTGCAGGCAAGCTACTTCAGGTCCTCTGAATAGTCTATGACACTCTTCAGGGTTACAACAGTATGTGATAAACACTAGCAAGAAACAGGTACATTTCTATCTTAATTTAGTGCTGACTTTCTACAGTGACATGACATAAGAGAAGTAGCTTCTGGCATCGTTTTTATTTACTCTCATATGATTTCTTGGTTTAATTTGAGCATTCTCCAGCACAGGCACACAGTACAAAACCAGCCTTTCTAAAGTTTCTAAGAAAAATCCGTATTCCAAGCCTAGCTCTCAAAATCTTTCTTTTAAAAATTTTTTTTAAACAAACTTCTTCTGCACTGCACTATTTTGGACTGCTCTAAATACCAAAACCTTGTGGACTAAATGAAAACCTACCAGAAGTTAAAAACAAAACCAGAACCAAGCCCAAATTTCAACTGGGAAATGACCTATCAGTGTTTACAAAGGGAATTTTTACTTGAGCAAACAAGATTTGAATATTTTTTCTACTACAAATGGAAAATGAAATAGTATTTACCTTCTGTTTTGCAAAGCCAGGATCAATCACAAACACAACACCATCTATTGTTAACGATGTCTCAGCAATATTAGTGGACACAACCACCTGTAGGAAAATAAAACAGTAGCTGTAACTTTGTCCTGACAAGCTCCAATTCTGTGTCTGCACCAAGAATTTTCATCAAACCTTCCTTAACTTCATCAGTAACTACCAGAACTGTCCTCCAATGCTGTTTTGCAGGGCAATCTGAAATTAAAAAAGCTTAATTTCTACTACAATAAGAATAATTTTTGTCCAGTGTTTCTGTTCCACTGTGCTCCTGTTAACAATATAACAAGCATTAGTTTTGAGGAAAAGAAGCAGAAGAGTAAATCTTTTACTTACAAAATTGCTACTCAAAACTCTCATCTCTGGTACAAAATGACAAGTTACACTGGATCCCTTTAACTTCATCTGTTAATTCCAGCCTTTTAATTTTTTTACTTTTAAAATGTCTAAACAGGGCAAACAGTTTAAACAATATTAAATCAAAGGTATAGAATGTAGCAGCATACTACGTTCTTAGTTTGAAATAAGGCATTTTCAAAACATTCCAGCTAAAATCCTGAACAGTATGTAATTAAATTCAACTTTTGTGTTTTTAAATGATCAGATACTCAAACATCTTTACCTGTTTCTAAGGTCAGATTCTTAAATTTCTACAAACCTTTTGAAGGTTAAGTCTCATGCAAAAAATTAAAGCAAGGATGATACCAAAGCTGTGAGACTTAATTCGGTGTCATTTAAATTTCATGTCCAGAGATGCAGTATATGAGTTTATGTCTACCACTAGCTCTCATTCCAACAGTGACCACATTAAACTTGGTAATAGCATGTGATTTAATCAGATATTTCTAACAAGACCAACAATCTGCTCGGCACTTCTACTTACCTTTAACTTCTTCATTTCAGAGCATTCTGTCAGCATCGTGTTCAGTTTAGCAGTTACAATTTCAGACACTAACAATTTGTTCAGAACTACAACAAAGCTAGTGGCTGGAATAGATGGATAATCCTGCCCATCTCTCTTTCAGGTTGATCACTTTGCAGCTACTTACTACTCTCACAGCTTGTCTCTTCTTAAATAGACTTTAGGTCTAAGCCTGCCCAAATAGTAGTATATATTGAAAGCAATACCTCAGTGAGGAAAAAAATAATATTGCCATTAATTGGGAATTTGTGTTCCACTCTGAAACAATTTGCTACTTCAAGTTCCTCAACCAAAAAAAAGAAATCAAGTCCTGTATACCTTCCATTCACAGATAAGCTACCCAGACTGGTCAGAGACAAAAGCCAGAAACAGTGCAATTAAGTGCTGACAGAAATGCACAATGCATTTTCATTAAAAACCCGCAAGTCATTAAATATGCAAATTAAACTAGCTCTCCTGTTAAAAGGGTAGTCAAGGCACATTTAGCTCGCTGTTACAGAGCCTACCTTATCTAAAAAGGTGGCAGCTTTTCCCAGATCTACTAATGTATAGATGTGTCCATACCCAGAATCTTCAAACACCAATTACAGAGCAGTGTCAAAAGGGTTTGGTCCTGCTTTTAATTATCAGTTTCTGTAAGGACACTTCAATATCAGTAACTCAATACTGTTTGCACGCTTAGTCCACAAGGTCCATCAATTTAACTTGTACTTGAATTGTATACATTATTTACACAGTGGACTCTGTTGTGTACACAGACCTTATTTGTTTAGGTCACAGTGCTTAACAAACACAATTAATTAAAGGAAAAAACACAAGAAATTTAAGAAAAAAAAAAAACTTGACAACATTACACCACATCTTTCAAACCTAAAATCGAAGTACAAAGTTACTTGGAAATCAAACAAATGCAATTAGCATTGAACTACCTAATATAAATTGTACCTAATTAGCTTTAACTGCAGGTCTGTGATTACTGAAATGGTCACAATTAAAAGTGTTTTTAAATATCGGATTTAACAGTTTGATATACGAAGGAGTTTATTTTGTTTTTTAAACAAGAACATGGTGGCTCTGTGGTTGAATTTGTTGCTTAGGCATTTTGTGTCTGCTTTGAACAACAGCTGATACCTTTCTAGTGTGGCAATTTTTCTTGCAGTGACATAGTTTCTGCACTGAGAGCATCTTCCTCAGAAAAACACTGGTACTGGCTTTTTCAGTTAAACAAAATGAAAGCTACATGCTGCATCTGTTAAAACTCTTATCAAGAAAACCAGAAACTCCCTGTTTTGATGGGTAGAGCCTTAGACATGAATGAAAATTTAATCAAATACACAGCTATCACTTGTTCATCACTGAAAAACAATTTCATTCAATTAACTCATTTGCTAATACAATCTTGTTGCAGCATTAGTTTCATGATTTCAGACTGAATGCTTTCTGCAATCAGCTTCAACATGAAAAAGAGCATTATTTCACTAAATGTATTTAGCAATTTATTCTTCCAGAACATTAGAAAGTTGTCACCAGTATTCTATACATGCTTTGTACTGCACAAAAAAAGCAAATAATCAAGGCACGAGCCCTGCCTAGAGCAGACAGTATGATTCAGCTTTGACCTTCAAAATCTTAGCTTTGTGATTGCTGCAGTTTCAGATAGCTTAGTTTAACTTCAGGAAGCTTCATTAAGATGCCTTCCAAACGTTCAGAGAAATAGCCACATAGTTTCTAATGTGGTTTATGAAAGCATTTAGGAATTCAACTATTAATTTTATGAACATTTGCTAGTGTCACTGCAAGTTTTTTACTCTCTCAACCCATTTTGCCCAATGAAAGAATCTCAATGCCTTGTTTGCCAGTACAGAAAGCACAAACTGTATCTTCAAGGTACTTGTTTTAAATTGCTCCTTCTCAAACATCTTGAGAAGTAACACAAAACTCACCTGACAACGTCCCTTGAAGAGACAGCCCTTTTTGTTTCCAAAACACCTCCCCACATCTCAGAATAATTACTTAGGGGGGGGAAAAAAAATATCCCTCCAAGTCAGTCATGTAACTGACAAAAAAAACCAGTGTTTCATCTGACTTCTTGTATTTCTCATAAGAAACTTACTTGAATACCACTCCCATTCAATCAAATCAAACTGTCACTAGAACATTCTGGATTTCTAGATGGAAGTCAGAATTTTTAAATTGACCCGAGAAACGAACTCCAAGTTCACTAAAAATTTTAATGTTACAAAGTACTGGATTAGGGCTTAATAAAAAACCCCTATTTGTTACTTCAAAATCATATCTAATTGCCCATACAACAGAGTAGTTAGTTATTGAGCAGAGCAATACACCAGCACCCTATTTACCTTTCTTCCTATTGCTCCATTTTGTTTTTTGGGTGGGGGAGGTTCAAAAATCCTTTGCTGCTGCTGTGGAGGAAGGGTGGAATATAATGGAATGATTTTGATGTCACCAACTTCAGGGCCTAAATCATCAATTTCACGTTTTATCCTCTTACAGGCTTCATCAATCTCCTGCAAAACAAAAACACTGGTTAAAAAAGGTTGTGCATTTTATTTTAGAGTGTTTTATGACAATAAATCAACACCCTGAAGAACAATTACAATAGCTTCTATTAAAAAAAAATTTAAAATCAATTAAAAAAAAAAATCAAGATCCTTACTGAATTTGCAATCAAATTTCCACACTACTTCAAGATGTTTCAGCATCTATACTCTAATGAACAACCTAATTTGCATTCAACAGCCTTTTTCTTTTAGTCATGTTTCCCAATTAATTCTCTACAAATTGTACTAAAATTGAAATCTCTCACCCTGGAATATTAAACTGCACTCATGACCTTTTCAATTTTCACAATTTAAAAGAAACTGATATGCAAGATATTTAAAATCAGCCAATTAAGCTTTAATGTCACGTATCACTAATGCAATTATATGGAAGATTTGCTTCATTGTACCTAATGAGAACAAACACCTCTATGGCATAAACATGGATGCTCAAAACCAAACCTCTCAAGCCACCGTTGCAGGTTTTTCTTGAAAATTAAATGAAATTCCAATTAAGTTTAAAGAAAGTCAGGGAAGTACTCTGATGGAAAGGTTTTTCATGCCATTTTTACCTCAGTATTTTTGACAGTTATCTGCTGGCCTATTCTTGGACTAGCTTACCATCCAAAGAAGTTCACCTTAGCCATTTCATTTACAATTCCCTTTCATTTTAAAATAACCATATTTAAGTCAGGTAAGTGACCTATAGTTATGACAAGATTTAATGAAAATTGAAGTGAACAGAAATGTAGGTTAATGAATAACACAATTCATTAACCTCAACTACAAAATCGCAGCAGAGCCTCCACTGCTCTAAGAGGCAAGCTCACCAACTATTTATGTTCCAGTTGAACCACTGTTGGGAAAACAAAGTCATTATGAGAAGCAACAGTAGGCAAGATCAGAAAACAGCTACAGTATACTCTGAGAAAAGAGGCCAGACCTCCATTACTACAAATAATTCACCAGCCCAAAGCTCAAGTCAGGTTGAAGACCCTCAAGCAGCTACAGGTTAATCTAAAGGATCTCTACAATTGCTGCTTTAAACTGTAATTAGATAAGTAAAAGCAGAGCCCTTTTTAAAAACCACAAATTATGATAGATCCTGGAGGGATAACATGGGTGGTTTTTATTTGTTCTTAAACAGACTTGTAAGTTTTCAGCACAAATGTATTTAAAGAAGCACAGACAACACAATACTCACATTCTGTATTGATCAGCACATATAATTAATGTAAATATGACAAAATAAAGGCTCTTCCTTTTTTATTTCAGAGCCCTTTAACAGTAAGTATAATGCCTTCTGGCATTACCTTGCCAATTGGAATGAACTGCAGATAACTACGAAAAACCTTTTAAACAAAGATGCACTTTGCAAAGAAATCCAACAGGCCCTTCATGAACTGTAACGGAGATACAAGACAGTGAGCTGGAATGCCCCCTCCTGGTGCATGAACAGCAAACGAAATGTCTTTACACAGGTGTCAGTATCTGGTGTTCTGCTGATAAATCCCTTCTGAAGCTCAGTAACTGCCTCTCAATGAAAAGGGAAGGCCTAACAATTCACATATCACACACAGTAGCTCAGTAAATTGATACTTCAACAGCGAACAGACACCTTAAAAGTAAGTAGTTGACTATGTAACAACACTCCTGCTCATAGCTGCATCCATTCAAAGTCTTGACAAGCTGATACTTGGGCCTGTCAAATATCGAACATAAAATTAGACTGTACCTTTAAAAAAAGCAGCCAAAACAAAACAAAACAAAAACCAAAAACCAAACAAACAAACAAAAAATACCACCGAAAAATCACGAACACAAAAGAGAAAATAAAACCCAAACAAGCCAAATGCTTAAGCAGACAGACCTTAGCTCCTGATCTGAAGGTCACTGCACTGTTTCATGGATTGTGAGAAGATTACACTGTGTAATTGGGAAAGCTCTGATGCTGGACAGGATGCTTAATCTTCAGCAGTAATGACTAGAGACTCCAGGACAGTTTTATATTTAAGAGATAGTAAAATACAAGCAAGCAGTGATAAATGGAAGCACTATACACTTCAGGTTACATGTGTTCATAGCCACCTATCATCTTTCAGAAGAGATAAAAGTGATATTTCTCCCTAGAGTTTCTCAATGTAGTTTCAACATATCCCTAATCAGGACTCATTAAAATAGTTCAACATAGAGATGACAAGTGCATATATAACCATTACTGTAGATCTCCAGAGGTATCTACAGACCTCTCATCATGGACTGCTGGAAGAAGTCACCAAAAGTCACTGCCACTCATCTAAAGACAGCGAAAGAGAATTCTTTCATACTTAACTGTTTCAACTTTAAAATTAAACATATGTATGCATTTCCTTTAAATCACTGGCAGAAAACAGCAGTTCTTAGTTCTTAGTAAAATTGTAGTCAATGAAATCATTCATCAGTACACTCATTCTAAAGAGTTTATGACCAAAAGGTAAATAGCAAAACCACAGAAATGGGAAAAGCCACGTGGTAGCTAAAATTCTCCTTTATCTCAAGCTACAACTGACACTTAAACTCAACACATCTGTACTTCACAAGATCTAGTCAGCAGAGTTGTCCCAGGCAGTCTATCATGCACTTCAAAATTTTCATAATTAATCAACAACATAAATACAGCACCTACAGCTCCACTTTAACACTATGAATATTAACACGGGAGACCTCAACATTATTCTACACCCTCAACAGCAACTCTCCTTGGAAAAGCAAAGGCAGACAAGAAGGAGCAAAAAGAAAATACTCCTTTTTATGAGCACACTAGTGACAAAGAAGGTAATAGGGTGGTATGAGAACCAATGCTTAGCAGTGCCTTGTTAGGAAATAAAGCAAGAGGAGTGTGCACAGTTCCCCTCTCATTTGTTGGAAACAGTAGTGCAGCCATATATATTTGCACAGATCAGAAAAGTAGGTTACTCAAGCCTCCTGAATCTGGCAGGATTCTTACTTCTATTTAACCCACTTTTCCAGGAAAAGGTAGGCTGATGACTAGTGCCCCAAAAAAAATCCTCTTGGATACTGTAATGTTTATTCCTCTCACTGAAGTTGTGTTTCTGTGCAGTTAGAAATGTAAAGATCAACCAGACCAGAGGGAAATTCTGAGGTCAAAGTCTGTTGAGAAAAGGAGTCCTGAATTCTCAGAATATCAGAACTGCTGCTTATATTCCATTTGAACATGTTTCAGATGGAGACAGGAACACCTATTTTTATCAAGCTCTCAAAAAAATTACAAGCACAGCGCTGCACTTCCCCCTTCTCACAGCAGATCAAAAAAATCTACAAATGAAATAACTGGTTATATTGAAGGAAAGTAATCCCAAAGCAGAATAAGACCCTTTTACCCTGTGCAAAATGAGTATGCAGAATAAAAAAAAACCCCACAACCAAAATGCACAAATAAAAACCATCTCCCAAACTAGATATATTTAGTAGGTATCTCAACCTTCTCCCTACTCTGAGTTTATATCAGACAGGGAGACTCTGTCAGTCACATCTGGCTTTGACTACGTGAATGTAAAAACTTGTCTTCCTCCTTGAAGCTGCATGAAACTTCACTAATTCTCCTTTCTGCTTTCAGAACTGACAGCAAACTACAAGCTAAAATGAGGAAATAACAGTAAAAGAACTGGCCCTAGAAGCTGCATCATTTCAGCAGATGCTCTGAATACAAATTCTGAGAAACAGAACTTTGTAAAATGACCTAGACAAGAGTCATCCATGGCATAAGTCAATACTTGACCTGAGAACTGCTGTCAACATGTCAAAACTGAATTTGTATCAGTATGATTCTTACATTCAGGATCTTTTTGACCTGACCAATTTCAAATATTTAATACTGACATCAATTGAAATGAATGAAGAGGGGGGAAAAAGGCAAACAGAAAACCAAACCAATCCACAATAGAAATAACTTCCTCCCTTTAACACTTGAACATAATTAATATCATTACTCTTCTTTCAGGTTCTGCTCCCCATCTCTTTGTGAAGCTAATGAGGTTGAAGAAGATAATTTGTGCTTACTGCTGCCCAGGATGCTTGCTGCAGCCCAGGATGCTTACTGCCTTAACCTTATTCAATCCCTACCACTGAGACTGAAGTTGTCAATTTTGACTTCTACTTCTTCTTAGCATCTAATTCCTTCCATAGTTTCAGAGCTTAACCAGCCTTACTCACAAAAAAAAAAAAAGTGATTTTAAAATAAATCTTCATTTACAAAACATTCTGCTAAAACCTCAAAAGTATTTGCTACTCTTCACTATATAAGCATCAGTTTTACCAAAATCACTTTCAATTTTTCTGAAAACACTGACACCAGAATTCTGCAGCAACATTTTTCAGTATGTACAATCAAGAACGGTACTTCGAATCTCCAGATACAGCTTGGATTCCTCCTCCTAAATGTGTAATGATCGTTCAGCTTTGTGGAAAAAAAGACACGGGGATGGAAGAGAATACACTCTGCATTTCAAAGTGCCTAGGTTACCAAGATGTGCAAGACAGATCTACACAGTTGCTGTGCCATTTTTTCTGCCTTCTCCTCCCCACAAGTTTCATCTGTAAGGATTTTACACCTGCTCTCAGATTACTGATCTTAATGGAGTGTGAAATCTATACTGCTTTACCAAAACTTCAGCAGACAATAAATCAGCTACCTGAGATCTGCAGGTGAGCCAACCTTGAGACATTTAAAGTCACGTTTAACAAATGTGTATCTACACAACCAGACTACCAAATTTGTAATCTCAATGCTGAGAACAAGTGTGACAAAACCTATTGTCTAAGACAGACATGTTGACTGAAATGTAATTATACTTTTTCCTTGTGAACAGAACTCCCTGTCAGACTTCCCAATTTTGCCTGTAACTGACATCAGGCAGTCTGGTTTACAGTTATCCAGACTATCACTCTTTTAAATATTGGCACAGAACATGAACATTATTCCCCCTTCTGGAAACTCCCCAATATATTAGAGTGGTTTCTGTTTGTTTTTAAAACCAACAGTTAAGCCCTTCTTAGAGAGACCATGGGGGATATCTCATTAAAAAAATGTTTATTACTAATAATGTTGTTTGTAAAACCTCCTCTTTTGCTACTAATGGACGGAAAAGCAGTTCACACAACACAGTTACATATTTTTGTTTCTTTCAGGATTCAGGAAGAAAGTTTTACTGAACACTTATTTCTGCACCATTAAAAACAATTTTATTTTTGTCCAGTAGCCGGATCACACAATTAAGATTATTTTGGTTTCCAAATTCAAACTTCTTTGTAGGCCTATCAACACAGGATCTTCCCTAGCATCTCCAAGTTCCATTACCAACTCTTTAACTAATCTGCATTAATTAACTGCTATCCACCTTATTGCTCATGTACAATTCCTTCAAGATTTAGTGGAGGGAAAAAAAACAGTAACCAGTAAAGACCTTTGGCTCTGCCTTAGATTTATACTGCAACTCCTTCTCATCTGAAGCATCTTAAACTCAAGAACTCATGCTTGCATGGCTCCACCTAAGTATCTTCCCTTCGTGGAAGTTCATTTGGCTTTTTAAGTGCATCTTTCTGATCAAATCCCTCTGTACTGTGTCCATGCAGTTTTCCAGAGTACAGAAGGACCACACGAAGCATTTCTGACCAAGATACAACAAACCAACCAACCACCCAACAACCAGATATCAATGGCAGGACACAGCACAGCATATGAATACTGCACAGATACAATGACTAAGGACCTAAAGTGTACGGCAGGTAGAAAGGCTCTAGTCATTCAAATGGTAAGATATAAAAAGATTAAAATTTCAGTCTACACAAGACACTAAAAACAGTTTCTATGTGGAATGATGGATGCCAAAACCCACAAACAAACAAAACCCCACAAAACAATAGAAAAAAAGGTAATACCTCCTGTCCAGTAAGAAAGAGTAAGAGATCTCCTTCCTCCTCTTCACACATGTGAATTTGGATCACTGTTCGAATGGCAGCCTCCAGGTAGTCCCTTTCTGGTTCTGGAGTATAAAATATCTCCACAGGATGGGTGCGACCCGGAATAGTTAGAAGAGGACAGTTATCAAAATAGATCTGAAACTTGCCAGCATCTAAAGTAGCACTCATAACTATAACCTGTGGGTTTGGAGTACAGAAAACAAAAGTTATTCTAAAGGTTAACAAGAATTTGCTAAACATTAGGCATAATAATAATAATAATAAGCAAAACTCAATTGCTTTTATCACAAAAATACAGCATCCTTGCTACAAAGGTAAAAAAAAAAGTCCTAGTCAAATATAGATAGGTTAAGCTACAATTTTTCTGTTTCTAGTATTGTTCTCAATATAATTAAGAATTTCCTAGGGTTATCCTTCCAATACAGATTATCAATACATCAAAAAACGCTTGATCTACTTTAGCTGATTATAAATATCAGGCAATGGTAAGCACACAGAAATCTTATTTGGCATGCCTGCAACTAGAAAGATGCTGCTGTTTGCCTTCATCATTACTGACCTTCAAATCAGATCTTTGTCTTACAACTTCCTTCAAAACACCCATCAAAATGTCAGTAGCCAGTGTTCTCTCATGGGCCTCATCAAGAATTATAACCCCATAGCGCTCCAGCAAAGGATCATTCATTGCTTCACGAAGTAACATACCATCAGTCATATACCTGAGCACAAACAAGAACAATTTCAACACAATTTTTATTTATTAAGTCTGAAACAGAATCCTCTTATCATTCACTAGGTTGCTTGATCAAAGCCTTAAATCAGTTTTAAGACAGAAACATCAGTAAATTATTTCCAAGACAACAAGTACATTAAGTTTTCAAACAAAGTACTGCAGAATTTAAGTGAAATCTGGGTGTAGAGTAGGAAGGAAAGCTTAAAAAGAAGGAAAAAAAAAAAGAGAATGGGAAATCAGGTTTTGCAGCATTTTGCAACAAGGTGAATCACACCCTTCACTATCCTACAATTCTGCCCACCGCCAAAGGTGTCATACTTACTTCAAAATGGTTTTTGCACTACTGCAGTCTTCAAATCGAATTGAGTAACCAACCTCCTGGCCCAGCATAACATCCATCTCATCAGCAACCCGCTGTGCCACACTCATTGCAGCTACTCTCCTAGGTTGGGTACATGCTACTCCTCTCTTTGGTCCAGGTAACGAGCGCATGTAGTCAACACACCATTGAGGGATCTGTCAAGAACAAAATCCCTTTCTAAACACATTGAAGCAGTCAGATGTAATCTGCAACCACTGTATTGTATCAAAGTTAAGTTATAATTCCAATGAGATGGCAACTGCACGCACAAAAATATCCAGAATTTCACAGTAGATAGACAACTTAGTTGGATCCAATGCCACCACATAAATCACACTTGCAATAAGCATGTGTACTTTATTTTTCAAATAAAAACTACACTTTCATTATTAAAAAAAGCACACAATCAAAATATGACAAACTACTAAACTGTTGAGAACTCAAATTTCTGAAAACCCTATTCAAAGCTAAAAATAATAGCAATTCCTAAGCATTCATAGCACAAATCTGAAACCCTATCCAGTAGTACACACACTGCAGTGTTAGGGAAATGAATAAAAACTCAACTCTAAGCATATTAAGTGATGCTTCTTGACTTAAAACAGTGCGAGTCCTGAAATAAACTTTCAAACAACAGGTCTGTCGAGCCACAGTAGCATGAAATAATAAGTGGTTTTCCAGTACGCAGCAAAATCTGCAGCACTAGCATCAAATGGAAGAAAACAGCTACATGGACTGTCATGTGGTAAGCTGCTTTAGATGACCACCATGGTACTTTTTATGTCCAGTTTTAAAAGATACAAACACTAGGAAAAAGGACTTAGTTCTACTTTTCATACTTTAGTCATGACTGAGAATATACTGATCACTTATTATCTGGTTCTTATAACACCTAACGAAATTATCTCAACTCCACTGACAAAATATACAAAGTACCAAAACCCTTGACTTTTCTGAAGAAAAGTCATTTTATCAATACTAAAAGCACAAGGAATAACTTGAGATACCATGCTTAAACCTCAAGAACTTTCTTAATTAGGATTTTCGCGTTGCCTCCATAAATGTGGAGGTGAGGACTACACATACTGTAGCCTCTAAGATAAAAGATACATGCACTGAGGGCAGTTGAAGACTATTTCAGAGAATAGTCAGTCATGGTTTTAAAGGGATGATAGGTGAGAGTGGAACATCACTGTCCCAGATTTTCTGAGCCAGTTCCATTTAATGAAAACATTCTGTTACAAGTTACATAGTCAAACTCTCAATAGTTGAAAAAGGTGTCAGACTTTTACCCTTATCAACTTGTGGAGTGCAAGGACAGCAGGAGATTAAGTTATACTCAGAATCACCTTGCTTCTGAATTTCACCTGCCAAGAAAACTTGCTGACAAAGTGGCATCCCTTATGTTGCATCGACAAACATCCTACCCTTAACAGCTAATACACTCAAGCAAAGGCAGATGCTACTCTATTTCATCTACAGAAAAAGATCTACATTATTACACCAGTACCACATACCATCCCACACTGCAATTACCCAAGTACTTAACCTCTTTCTAAAACAAATTCAGCACAGCCATTCCACCACTGAATATATTCAGAGAGCATTTAAACAAAACAGCTAACTTAGAAGATCAAATTACAAGCCAAACCATTGCAAATACTTAAGATTTGAAAATGAATGTTATTGCTTTGAATACACTTCTTCACTGCTTTGGGTTTAAACCTATGTGGAACAAGACTAAGCAAAGTTTCATCTCCTGTTTCCACTGCCCAAGCCAAGCATTTCCAAACCTGGCTGCAGTGCAAGAGGAAAAGGAAAACATGCATATAATCACAGAAGGAACCTGTCTGGCAGCAGCTCACTCAAATTTACTATCTATAGCCTTCTATTACCTCCATGAAAGGGAAGATAGTTTTGCAAGAACAATTCATTATATAAAGTTGAAATTATTTGTAGTATATCAATAACATAAGAATAGTCCATGTACATCTTCAGTTTAAGTATTAAAGTCTCTTAACCACAATTATTTATCTTGCTCTGATCCATAAGAGAGAAAAATGCCCCCCCCCTCCCCCAACCGGTTTTAAGACAGCTTTTGATCACAAAATGGACATGACTTTACCACATGCAAAACAGAGTTTTCATTACCTAGCAGCAAGATTATTTTCAGTGATATGTTCCTACAGAGACACTTTCAATTGTTTCAAAATGTATCTGCAGTCTCATAGGGAGAATTCAGAGAAAGCAGTGAAGCTTCCAAGACAGTTTAAGTGCTTTTGGTAGCTTAAATACCATTTTTTAGGAAATATGCTTTAGGTTGCTTAAGTCCATTTGGAAACTAAGGGGTAAAGTAGTAAGACAATTCAGGAAAAGTTTTATGCCTGTGGTAAGATGTATCTGAAGTTTAAGTCACAGACATTAAGATCACATACCTTTTAGATTTTCAAATTGTCAGATGATGCAATGAGCAATCGTGTTTTCATACAAATTTTCTTTCTTAAAGTTTACTTGTGTAAGATTTGCTGTAATTTAAATATAACCCCTCTTATAAAGACTCAAATATCCTTCAGTTTTTACTTTCTGCTTATATAAAATTTACCAGATTATAGAATAAAGAACATTTTTAGATCACTTACATCGATACTTTAAACAGCAAAGCAGAGGACTGATTAAAGTTTTGAGCAAGTCTGTCCTGCTATAAACACATTGTGGTGTTCCTTGTGTCTCAGATCCTCCCTGTTAGCTGATCCTCAAAATTCTTAAGGTTAAGTAGATTCTGCAGGTCTGTTACCACTATTTCCAGTGCTCATGAAGACTTTTAAAGCAAATGGTCTACAAAAAAAGATGTGATTTTAACTGCAGCACTGGAAAGCTGTATGACCTCTGAGAAGTTTCAGTACCAAGGAAACACAAACAAGTCTCTCCCTCTTAAGTATCACCGAAGTACAATGCAAACTGTCAGAACTGTATCTGACACTTCATTTTCCTCTAAGTCTGTCTCTATAGAATAAGTTTCATAAACCACTAACAAGTCCCTAATTCTGTAACATTTCTCCTACTTTTCTCTAAACAAACAGCTAAATAAATTACGGATATAAATTTGGAATCATCATCTCAGCTTCGTATTGGTACACTTTTGTCTAGTTATTAAAATCTCTTTATGTTCCTTTACCAAAAAGATAACTACCAACCATAAAGCCTAGGAGGAGCAGGGACCAGAAAACAAGACTGGATTATATTCATCAAGTTTTGCTCACAATTACAAAAAAACAGAGCAACTTTCACCCCCTTCTCTGCTTAGTAACAGTCTTGACCTTTAAAGAACAGTATAGTGCCATACAGGTAAGAACTCACCTGTGTTGTTTTACCAGACCCAGTCTCTCCAACCAGTACAAATGACTGATGCCTAACCAAAATATCCGTAAATCTTTCTTTATATTCCCAGACGGGAAGCTGTAGCCTTTTTTTCAGGATGTCATAATACCGTGGTGTATGTGGTAGATTTGTGAAAGGATTAATGCTGTGTGGAATCATTGCTGGTTTTATAGCTGGTAACCCAGCAGACCCATAATATGTGGAGTTAGACGTAGAGCGCAAATCTTTTTCCTTGTCCCTTTCTCTGTCACGGTCTCTATCTCTGTCACGATCCCTGTCCCGATCCTTAGAACGGTCATCACGGTCCCTGTCCCGGTCACGATCTTTCCTAAAACGAGTTAAGAGATACAGCAGAAAATGAGATACATCAACAGGGAATTTAAAGACAATGCAACTTTAAAGGTATCTAGTATAAAACAAAAGCCCATCACATTTTAAGCAAGTGGATTCAATACTTTTAAATTCAAAACATTAGTGACATTTTTTGCCTGCAGAACTGAAAATATCCTTAGCTTCAACTTCTGAGCATTACATTAGATGAAATTTCACTGAACAGACAAAGTCAACAGCTTTATAGCAAATTTCTAAAAATGTTTACATGTGTATCATCATTAAAACAAAACCTCCCGCTCAACAGCACTCAAGCATGCCCAGAAGAAAGCATACAGTACATTTCTACAGAAAACTGTTGGCCAACACTCCTCTGCAGTGTCTTTTAACATGCAGTTGCATTCAAATGTGACTGGTGAAAAGTAAATTCCTATCAATAGAGAAGATGGAGTAAAAAAAAAAAAATCATATTAGTACTAATTCTATAAATTCTAATTCAAAGTGTGCTGTGCATTGGAAACAACCACCACTCTCATTCTTGTGGAAATTATTGTCATTTACTCAGGATGTATTTTTTGCTCAAAATACTTCAAAGTATTATGGTTTCTGATACAATAGTAATTTATTTTTACTAAGACTTGTTTTAACACAAAGCCATTAACAATACAGTCTGCTGTCACTTACCAACTCACTTCACTTGTACCTAGATTCCCCTAGAGATTTGGACACTAGACTGTCTGAAAGTTAAGGGCCTTTTAGCTTCATTGTTTCAATCTGAGATACCAAGCTTTACCATTACTACTACTGTGGCCAAGTGCTGTGCAAGCTAGAAAAGTCTTCTTACTCTAACATGGGAGGTAAATATTGCATAACCTAATAGGTTCATGTTTTTCGGTATGGAAAAGTTAGCCCTGTTAAAAGTTGAAGGAACTAGGCTCCCTTATGCTATGCTTACTGGTGGAAGAGTCTAACAGAAGTAAAGTTTTGAACTTGTAATTAATGAGCTATTCATAATCAGACTTTTAAATATCTGCAGGTAGTCAGATGAACAAGTGCATGGCCAGACAAAGCCATTAACAGGAAAAGGAAGTAAGTATAAAGGCAAGTGAAAAATGGTAAAGCCAGGACAAAATGCAACAACCTGGTAACAACACACATTTCACCGAAGGGATGAATAAAACACCCCACTAATGCAGGAATGGTTCTGTGTGTACACATGCATGCATGTTTCTGAAGGATCTTTATTCCTCCCTGACATTTAACCAATGTGTGAAAAAAAAAAAACCCAACACACCAACAGAAACTATTCTGTAACCCCTTAAACAGTGTGATGTCAGAAGCTTCTACAAAGATCACCAAGTGTATCTTCAGGTATAGTTCAGCCTCACATAGCCCATCCTCTACTGCTAAAATGAACAGAATCACACTGCTGTCAACCCTTTCCCTGTGTTGGTATTAGCATGGCAATGGCCTTGTGTTGATCAAGCCCTTCCACGCCATCTCAAGCAATATTAATTCTAGCTCAAGACAGTTCTCTGAGGGCAGCACTGTCTTCTGTGTTGGTAGCCATTTGCGTGGGCTTAAAGAACAGATAAATATACAACCTCTAGAGCAAGACAGTAGATTAAATGGACTACAAATACAATCCAGAATGGAAAGTCTTCTTAATCCCCCCATTTCTGAGTTTCTTTGTTGAACTCTTACATCTGTTTAATCATACAAATAAGAAAATAAACCTACCAAGTTTTACTTAAACTTCAGAAGTCAGAAACTACTTAAAGGTTCATCATTAAAGTTGTTTCTTTCACATTTTCAAAAAAGGAAGTGGGGGCAATCAGATCTTATCATAGAAAAACTACAGTATATAATATGCCCTCAAGCTTATCCTCTTATGATTTTATAGCACCACTCCCCTCCACCTCCCTGTTCAAATATTTCCAGTCTTCTGGTACTACAGAAACTTAAGACACATCCAGACTCCTTTGGTCAACAAGGGAAAAGAGGACTGACAGTTATGCTGTTATGAGTTTAGTGAGTTTTCTGAAAATGCAACTTAGCAGATCTTCATCTTTAAACTGTCATATTTAGGCTACTTTTCATTATTGCACAGAGAAAACTCATCTTAAACCAAAAAATAAACCATAAAAAAAAAAGGATAATTTAATCACATCTGTCTTGTGCCTGAATCCATAACAGTCTACATAATCAAAAGGGAGTGGAGTTTTTATTTTGCTTTGTTTTTCAAGTGAAGTAGCCTGGTCTGCTATCTGCTTTCACTTCCTTATACCCACACATTATATATAAACACACCAAAGGAAAAGAAACACTGTAGCAATCATTAAATCAAGAGGTTGAAAAGCATGTAAGAAGGAAAGAAGCAGCAAAAAGCACAAGGTAAAACCACTGACCATCACAGAGGAAGTTTAAGCACATCTAGCAGAACATCAGTGGTTTATCTCCATTTTTAGACATGGCAATAATTGATGAAAAAAAGCAAGAGCAGCTAAAGGAGGATTTCTGCTCTATACATAAAGAAATAGTTAGTCTGAATGATCCATCCCACTATGCAGTCACTATGATGTCACACAAAAACAAACTTTACTCAAAAAAAAAAAAAAAAAAAAATATTTTAAATAGTATCTATGTCATTCACACAGTGTAATCAAAATCCTGCCACACAATTCTAATTTCCCCAAGAGTATCACACATGATACTTCCAAGACTGGACGAAAAGAGACGTCATGTCAAAGTTTAGGGTTACACTAAGAAGCTTGTTGGCCCGGCATCACATTCAGCCATGTAGAGCCACAATTATCAATAAAGGCATCAGTTAAAAATGAAATGTAAAAAAAAAAATGCAGAGTAACTTGATACAACTTTCATATTTAGTCAGGTGGTCCAGTTTAAAAGATGAAGTACTATCCTGCACCTGTACCAGTAACCATCCAGCTTGCTTCAGCTCTAAAAATCAACAGAAGTGCATAAAAGCACTCTGAGCAGAGGAAGACATGTAAGTACACGCTATGAACAAGAATTGCTCTGAGCTTCTTCCTTACAACTTTCCAGAAGCCGAAAGCCAAACTAGCCAAAATTAAAATCACAAAAACATAATGTTAACATGATTTTTTCTACATGAGTTATTATTTCAAGTAGTAACAATAACGCTCAATAACTATGCTTGTAGTGACTTGTTCTCAGTCCCATGCTATTTAATGCCTTTATGGGCAGAGGAGAGGACAAAGAAAGGGCACAAGATCAGTACTTGTCTAGTTTTTAGCTGCCATAAAAGTCCAAGACTTCCAGTCAAAAAGTTCTAAACATCACTGATGGGAATTCATTACAGTCTATATGCAACTGGCAAAATTAAGAGTTGGGGATGATCGATTCAGTAGATGACTAGTAAAAAAAAAGCCAAACAAAACCGTATCAAACCCATCCAACCTACAACACAAACAAGAAAATACTGACCTGTGAAAATACTGCCTTTACAGCCAACTGTAATAGCTGCACCACATTTGTGTTCAGTTTCAGCATAATTATTTGAAAACTTTATAAAAATCCCTACATATAAAAAAAGTTGAGTTTTCTGTACATAGAGGGGACCTATTTCAAATTATGGTAAAGTATGCAAAAATATATAAAAAATATATAAAACATAAATAAGTAAATACTTTTTAAGGCAAAACAAACTGAAGCTCACCTTTAAAAAAAAAAAACACACACAGAAGGGGAAGTCTTGCAGAAAGTGTTTATCAGTGAACACTAACTGCTAGTGTAGACTTCTGGTTATCGCAAACTTTTAAGAACAAAATTAAGTACTTGTCTTAGATGGTCCAAAACAATGCTGCTGGAACTTAGAAACTGGTTAATTCATGGAAGTCTTTTGTGCTCTATAGACCAGACTAGATAAAGGTGGTATTTGTGTTCCCTTTAGGCTTCAGAAATTTAAAGTAAAGCCACTCGCCTTCTTCCCGGTTTCAGAGTATGAAATTATGTAAAGAAAACTCTAAACCAACTGTGTATAAAAGGGCATCAGCAATGTGATGCTCGTTCCCACAATTTCATTAACCTTAATGAAAATCCGCTAATGCTTGAACAGTACAGTCCATAAACTCCAAGCTTTGCAAAAATCAGGAAAAAAATAATGCCTCCCCTGATCCCTATGCCAAAACCCACCCCTACACGGACTCTCACTTCGAGTCACGCATATCCCTGTCGGTTAATCACTAAAAGACGTTAACAAAGGAATAACATTCCTACGAGAGCAGGCGCTAATTATATATATATGAACAAAACTCATGTTGACCTCTAGGACCATACATGCCAGACCTCTCAAGTCAGGAAAACAAAGCAAAAGGGAAGTAAAAACAAAAACAAAACACCACAACACCAAAAACTAGAAGGACGGCGAAAGATAAAAGCCGCAGACAAAGCCGGGCGCAGGGGAGTGGGCCGAGCGGTGCGCCGCCCCCGGCTCCGCCGCGACTGGAGCCCAGCCCAGCCCTCCCAAGTGGCTAGGCCGGAGCCTTCATTCTCTTTCCCCTCCCAAAGCCGTCGCACGAGGCTCTCCCCAACCGCTCCCTACCACCGCGCCGCCGCCATCCTCCTTCTCCGCCCGCATCGAGTGGCCGGCAACAAGGCCGATCTTGGGCCTAGGTCCAGAGTTCCTGAGCGCCGCCGGGGGACCGCCGCGCTGCTCCGGCCACTGTAACCCCTTCGTTACCCACCGCATGGCAGCCAACCGGCTCCCCGGGGAGGCCTAGCACCGCGAAGGGCGGACAGCACCGAGGATGGAGAACGGATTGCGCAGCAGTTGCTGCGATCCCCCACCCACCACAGGCCGCGCTCTCCAGGCTGGGCCGCCCCTTACCCATCGGTGCTGCGTTTCTTGCTGGAGCTGTAATCGTCCCCCAAATCGAGGCGGTGGCGTTTAGACATGGCGACGAGGAGGGCGGCAAACCGGGGTGGTGAGCAGCCGCTCGCTGCTGCTGCGGCGGCAGCAGGTGGGGCGGCCGGTGGGCAGGCGGGCTGGGTGCGGCGGGACGCGCTCTCCGCTCCTCGAGCAGCAGCAACAGCAGCGGCACCGCGAGGCCAGGCACAGCGACTAAAATGGCGGCCGGAAGGAAGCGCCGGGGCTGCGCCGAGACGCTGGCGCGCGCGGCCAGACGCGACGAGGGAAAGAGAGCNCCATGGCGGCACAGGGGTTTGTGGCTGCTCGGGGACGTTTTGCAGCGAGCCGGAGCTGCCCTCTTAGGAGCTGGCAGCTTGGCCCCTGCCGCCGATGCCCGGCTAGGATAAGAAGCTCCTCTCTACAGCCCTTTATGTTCGCTTGGGCACACACGCGCTGGCACAGGAGTTTCCACGGGGGGAGGTTAAACTAGGGCAGCTGTCTCGGTAAGCCTCTACGTCAGAGCGTCACAGGCTTGCCTGGGTAGGTTAGTCTTGCATGAGGAAAAACGCAATCTTGCACAAGCCATCTACAGAAGCAGAAACAGTAGGAGTCCGGGGACACCGAAGCTGTGGCAGTAGCCTTTGTCAGTTTCTCTTGTAGTTTGTCCGCTGTGTCAGAGACAAGCGAACGGTGCAGGGGAAGCTGATGTGCATAGCGGAGCCCCCAGCAGACCTGTCCAGTTCTGGAGTGATGCAGTAGACCACATGAGTCTTTCACGTGTGAGCACAGCTGCAGCAGCATTGAGTAACACAATTCATGAGGTGAAACACAACACAAAAGTTCGAGTGTGATCTCACTATAGTTTATTTTACTTGAGCAGTTGCTGCTGTACTGAGTTCTTTCTCACTTTCAATCAGTGCAACTGCCATCAGAAGTCTGCAAGTTCAAACCTAGTCCAGAAAATTTGGTCCTCAGAGTTGTTTCTTGTACCTCTGAGTTAACCCACCCCTAGCACCTTTAGAAAACTGGGTTAACCATCTTGGCAAGCAGCATTTATCGTGTAACTGAAAGCAGAGGGAGCCTGGGCAGGAGATGATGAAGTCAGGCAGACAGATTCCTCTAGCGACCATGTCTTCAGGTCAGAACCATGCTCGGTGCTCAAAGAGCAACTGCTCTCACAGCAACTTCTTTTGGCCACTTCTGCTCCCTTGCAGCACTAAGCCTCAGCAGCTGCCTTGCCTTCCAGCACGTTCACTTGATACTTCAGTACAGCCCGTGAAAGCCAGTCTCCAAGAGCTTCTGCAGAGACAAGAGGCACCGTTCTTGGTATTTCTGACAGCTATTTGGAGAACATCAGCCACTGGACATTCTCTTCTGTATTCCTTCCCCATCCATTCCCTATCTGTTTCATACTCCTTCAGCACTACTGTAGTGATTAAAATTCTTACCATAGACAAGTGATTTTAAAATAGAACTTAGAAGCACTACCATCAGATCAGTATTTCTCTTCATCTAGGTGTATTTGTTGAAAAACCTATGCTCTGCAAAACTTGCTCCCCATCACTCCTCACAGCCATCCTGCCAGAGATTACCTCAACCTTTGCTCAGCTGCCTGAATGAACACTCCTTCCCTAAGCATTTTGGTCAGAGGAATTTGGTTAGTTCATATGACTTAAATAATACATTTAGGTTACCTCTACCTGACTGCAAGAGCAAGAGAGCGTTGCCAGAAATGGCTCAGCTAACAAATACAAAAGTGGTCAGGAATGATCATCTAGCAGCAGTGACCAGTTCCACAAGCACAGCCAGCTCAGCAAGTGGGTGTTTGTCCACAGCTTCATGTTCCAAATGCTTTCTGAGATTACATCAGTATGACTATTAAAATATTTCATGTAGACAAGTCTTTTGAGTATGTTCTTTAGTAGAAGAGCATTCCTGTCCCTAATTTTAGATAACATAGCAAAGTTGCACCCACAGCTCAACTGGAGTTTTAGACACCAGTGTAATAAAAGTAACATTTTTCTGCCTAGAGTTAGCAACTAAAATAAATACTCCTGGAAAAAAAAATTGTTTTGAGATTTTCACGTGAAGCTGAAAGCAATCTTTCAAGCTGTTACAGGAAGCACTGGAATATCTATGCCAGAGGTTGCCAGAAAAAAAGTGTGTCTCTATCCCAAATATCAGTTTGTTGGTTTGGTTTTCTTTGTGATGCTGCAGTAGTGCTCTCAGAACACAGGGAAGGGAAGGGTTTCTACAGCTCTCCCCAACTGGATTTTAAATGGCTTGACTTAAACAAAAGCAAATGGTAATTGAAATGGAATGTTTGAATAGCACACATCTAGCTCCTCAGATAATTTCAAGAATAAATAAATAAAATAAATAAATAAATAAATAATGTGGGTAGGTCTCTCTATGAAGTGGGAAAAGACAGGAAGAAGATGAAGGCATTACATGCCTTAGCTGGGATGAGCAGGTACTGCTGTGTGGCTCTCAGAAGGCACCAACTGTCCAACAGCAGGAGCCTGGAGGGCTCTACAGCTGTACGTTCCAGGTCTCCATTGCTCCTCCCTACGAACAGCAACATAAAGCTACTTATGGTCTTGGTCCAGGTTACCACATGGCCAACACCAGGGAAGTTTTTGCTTTAGGAAGAAGGAAGAAAGGAGCAGGCATCTCAGCAGGTGTGAGATCTTAAACTATAGGAAAAAAAAAATAGAAAGGTACACTGTATATTACTTTGAGTGAGCAACTATTTGCTCACACACTTGTTCACTTTCAACAATACTTTGCGAACTCCTGAAGTCATCCTTCACCTGACCATGCTCTGAGCTCTACAACTGCATAATAAATGATCTGGTCCCATCCCGGAGTTTACAATGTAAGGCCTTCATCCTGCAAGCACACACATGCCTTATTTGACTAATGCAAATAATCCTTTTAACTTCAAAGGGATTACTAAGAGTAGCAAAACTAAGCATGTAGGTAAGTGTTTGCGGGATCACAGCCTAAATATAAGATGAGACAAGAGAAAAAAGATTGGTAAGCACAAATTGACATAATGACAAAGTGATAAGCATTATGTAAAAATCCCACAGGATGAAAGGAATGTGTAAAATAGGGCACATTTAAGCATGTTTTCTGCTTTTTTCAAAGGCCTTTGTTAAATAAGAGATTTTAATGTATCCTCCCCCCAAAGTCTTTTATATCCACCTTTAAAAATGAAAATTGTAGATTACTGAAACAGGAGACATTTATAGGAGTTGCCATTTGACTAGCTGCTCTCCTTCTCTACATTTCTTGCCCTAGTTTTGGTAAGTATACTCATTGGTCTCAAAATCCTCTTAGTCAATTTCTAGTTAATATTTCTGTGCTTTTGATATGGGCATAATACATATTGTGCTATTTAGGTTGAAAGGAGAATTAACATTTAAAACTAAAACAATGGCTTAGGAAAACACCATTATCTCTAAAATACCTTCCCCCCCTCCTTACTTATTGTGCACTGTTTTCTCCCTAAAAGAATAAACATAGGTCTCAGACAAGCCATAGTCCAAAGATCTACTGGACTGGCTGAGGTTCCTGACAGAGAAGTCTGGTGTCAGAGTTTAGGATATTATTGCTTGTAGCTAATTCCTTCACCTCTCTGTTAGAGATGATCAATCTATAAAAGAGAAAAAAAAAAAAAATACATCCAGTCTAGCACTGTAGTTGAAATGCACTTTCACAGAATCACAGAAACATTCAAGTTGGAAAAGCCCCTCAGGATCACCAAGTCCAACCAATATCCCTGCTCTACACAGCTCACCCTAAACCATATCCCCAAGGAACACATCCGAAAGGCTTTTAAACACATCCAGGGTTGGTGACTCAACAACTTCCCTGGGCAACCCATTCCAATACCTGCCCACTACTTACTGGGAAAAAATGTTTCCTAATGCCCAGTCTAAACCTACCCAGTTGTAGCTTGAGGCCATTCCTTCTTGTTCTATCACTAATTACCTCTAAGAAGAGATCATCTTCACTGTCTTAAGCTAAAACAGAGGGTGGTGATGTGGAACTACAAACTGGTGCTGCAGTGAAAGCCATAATAATGAGCAGAGTAGTTAAGACAGACAGCCAGGAGAGGTTACATCTGCTAAAGCCTGTGTCAGAGACCTAAAACCTCTGTAATACATATTTGTTCTATGTTTGGCTGGCTTTCATTCCACCCTAAGCTAATCTGCAGGTTTCCCAATGCTGTGGCCACACTTGCACTACCAATATATGTAGATTTTTAATAGTTTGATTTTTAGGAACAAGTTTAACTCCTCTTTTGTTATAAACCCACAAAATACTCCATTGAATACTTTCCTGCAAACCAATTTCAAAGTACTAAACCAAAGTATTTCTGATAATTATTATCAGAATAACTGTTCTAAATTTTTTATGTGGGTAATACCCTTACAAAATTATGCAGAACCCTTACATGCAAATGCTCATCACAGACCAGCTCTCATTCTATGCTCACCCACTAAGCTCATGAAGATATTAGCCTCATGTTCTGTCATATCATCAGAGAAAGAATACTTGAGACAAGAACCCACAATCAGAGCATGTTTAAAAACTGTCAGCCTTCCATGGTTTTCAAATTTAAAAATATGAAGATGAATACATGGACTGATCTCAATTTCTGCAGAAGAGAAGAGGCAGCTCCTCTGTAATTACAGAAGCTAAACTTTGCAACACTTCAAGTATATATAAACTAACACTTTGAATTGCTCTGGGAAGTTGGCATGCTATAGGAAGCCAGCATGGCAACAGCAGTATTGCCATGACAGCAAACTTCAGCAGCTGACTTTTGTGAATGGCTGTTAAATGTTGTCCCTTATGGAACACACCTCTGTCACTGTAAGTCTGCAGCTCAGTGATTTGAGTAAAGGTTCATAAAGAGTCAAGACTGAGAGAGAAATAGAGCAAAGGAGAGAGACAACAGGGTTTGTATCTACCAAACCAGAGTGACAAATCACTTTTAAAAGCATCCTCCATTCTCCAGAAGGAAGTATATTGTTGTAGACAAGCAACTGCTACTCTGAGCCCCTCAGCCACCTGCTAAGGCAATGTGATCACCTTTAGTTCTCTCCTTTATTCCTCTCAGGGAAACCTTGCAGAGCAGGTATTCATTATGCATTATGAATATACATTTTTAAAATATTTTAATTTTATTTAAAAACCCCACATTGTAAATGCAAAATATAAATAAAATGTAAATTAATTTATATGTCTGGCTTACATTCATTATACACAGGATTCAACACACTCCTCTTCTAGGTCTATGTGGTTTAGGTGGCATTGTTTTAATACCTTCTGCATTTGGAAACTTCTGAAACCACAGGCTAGCATGTTGTATGTGAGGGCAGTTTATCTTTTAAGCTCCTTACAATCTGTTTTCTATGTCAAGCCTGAAATCTTGTGAGAAGCTCCTTAAACACCAGGTGCTTTTAGCAACTATTTCGTAGGGACATCTTTAAAGCCAGGAAAGACCACCATTTCCAGCTGCTTCTTTTGTCTTGCACTAGAGCGCTGGAAGTGCAGCAAATGCAAGTTTTTCACCTGATGCTTCTTTTGAGGAGATCTCATTCTCTCTCACAGTTTCTTCGCAAACTTTTCACACTAGAATGGAAAAAAATGTAATACCTTGGTACATATTTGCCATTCCCTTTTGCACTGAGCACAGCCACCTCTTATTCACTATTGCATTAGCTCCTTAAGATCTGGTTTTAAAGTCCTGTCTTTGAGACAATCTGTAAAACATTCATAATCATGCCTGATCTTCACTGGACCTACCAGTGGTGTATTGTCAGTCTGAGTCCCTGCTTAAGTGTTAGGAAATTTATTTGTCTGCCTTCAGCTATCTACACAGAGCACACAGTTGCAACAAGCTAAGATTACAAAAAACAAATAAACAACGACAAAAAAAAAAAAAAGCACCACCCAATTGCTAAACCAAACTAGTGAGCAGTGGAACAAGTGATCTAACAACCTCCATCTCATGGGCTACTACCATCTAAAGTGGTAAAATACTAATCCTTATCTTCATAATAAGTTTCAGGCTGCATAACGAAATAATAGCGGTAGAGAATCACATGCACTAAAAATCCATCACCTCCTGGAAATAGCTTGCCCCAGCCCTTAAGCATCAGCAATCACACCTTGCCCCAGCCCATAAGCATCAGCAATCACACCTTGCCCCAGCCCATAAGCATCAGCAATCACACCTTGCCCAGCTAAGCCCACATTTGTAACAAATGGCTGTCCTTATCCTCTCCCCAGGCAATTAAGACTTTTTCTCCTATGTTAGAAGCCTGCTTGCAGAAGAATCCTCAGCAGCCAATGAAAATGCCGAAAGAGGATTAAACTTTTACATCTGTGTAGCCTCCACCTTCACAACCTAATTCCACAAAGCCCCAGCCATCTAGAAGCAAGACAATTTGTTAGTGCTAGGAGCAAGACTGTTTATTAGTGAGTGTCTTTCTACCCACAGCTGAGAGTAACAACTTTAATCTGCAAACCAGTATGGGAGTCCTAAAGATGCTGTAAGACACCACTTAAGTTTTAGGGTTTTGTTTTTTTTTTCTTTTGGAGGGGTGAGAGGGCACAGGGAGGGAATGGAGCTTAATACATTATTATATTCCATTGCATATCCTGTAATGATATTCTTCTTTCTAATTAGCAAGAGTGTTCCCAGAGGGAAAGGAGAGGGTGCTGATAGAGCTGCTCCTTCTCCTAAAAACAAAAGAACCAATACAATACTCTGGTGAGTGACCTTCTTAGTAGAGATAAAGCAACTTGGCTCTCAGCTGAAAGCAAGGAGAGTGCTGTACTTGCAGCAGCTTTTAAAATTATAACAGCCATATCTAGGTTAATGTAAAGAGCTGTCTCATGTGCCCTTAGGCTCATTTTTGCCTTGAAAGTGGTGGTGACCTTGTCATCTATGCAACTCTGCTTTTGCAAAGGTGAGCCATATGGATGACCTCTTTCTTGCACCTGTACCTGTCCTAGGCACATAGGATAGTTCATCATTGTGTGTGTGGGTTGAATTGATCCTGTAAATGCTGCTTTCTGCCCAGAACACTTAACAGCCTGACACTGCTCATAGTGGCTAAGGTTCAGTAGTTGAATATATCTTTGGAGGAGAATGACCAAAGGATTGTGTCTTTTCTTGTACAAATTCTTTTACATGATTTTTTCCATACCAAGTGACTGATCCTACATTAAAGTGACATCCTGATTGATTTGGATATGTTTACATGAGTAATAGTAGCTATTCTTAGGAAAAAACCCAAACATCTTAGTCAGCATTTTTTTTCCAGAAGTACTCAGGTATGTGAATATATTTCTTTTTTCCCCACAAATTCCAGAGGAAATTAATGTTAGAGGAAATACATAGTGGATAATTGCAGTGGTTCTGGGCATCATCTGTCCCCCTCCCACTCCCAAGGATTCACCCAGACTAAACTCAGCTGGCTGGAAGTTAAAGAATGAAGCTTTATATTCACAGTTTAGCAGAATTTATAAGGATACATATATATATATATATATATATATATATATATATATATATATATATATATAAAAGATATTACAAATATTTACAACTATATACAGTTAAAAGTAATACAGAAAAATACAAGACTCCTCCCAGCTGTCGGAGTGTCCAGGAGGGGTTCTCAACTACCCCTCCACTTTTTTTCCACCCTCTCCCTTATCTTGGAATCTCTTTTACATGCAAGGTGGTCTGAGAGGTCATCAAGAGGTGTTAGAAGCAAAATGATCAGTTGGGAAATGTGCAAGGTCAGGCAAAAGAGTTAATAGGGCAAAAGCCAGGCAGGGACTGACTTATCTATGTTTGTGTCCTTGCTTTTATGTGTCCCTGCAGAGCAAATGGGTAATATAGACATCACCTTATTTTATTTTCACAGCCAACAATCTAATTTCTCTCATTAAAATATTCTAATTAACCTCAAACCAGCACAATAATCCTAAAGAATCTTATTTCCTTTAAAAGACGACAGTGGTGCTTAGCACCTTGTGTGATGAGGCAAGGACTGACTCTTTACTACAAATATCCTCTGGAAGGTGTCCATATCCTGGGGAAAGCATGCAGTATCCTCCAGGGAAGCATGCTGGTCTGTGGGAACAGCGAAGTGGGGAAAAAGAACACCATTTCAAGTCCTCCAAGACATAGCTGAAACAGTGTGAACCTTGCTAGAGGATGTTAAACCAAATATTATGTGTGCAGTGCACCTTGCTAGAGGATGTTAAACCAAATATTATGTGTGCAGTGCACCTTGCTAGAGGATGTTAAACCAAATATTATGTGTGCAGCTTTTGAACAGGCTATCTATGTGGGCTCTTACAAATAAATCTAAAATAACCAGAACAAGACTTGAGGAGCTCTTTTGCCTGACTATTGATAGCCATTTGTACAGCAGAAAGCCCTGATATCCCTCCTACACATCCTTTAACTCTCAAGTTCTCCCATAGGTGTAGTTTTTATAAGCTTTCTGATCTACTTCTGTCAAACAAGCAGCATTAACAAAGAGCTGATTTTTGGACTGGTTTAAGATAACCTCCCTTGTTTGGACAGAAATGAGTGAGGGAGCACTTACATAAATTGCTTTCTTGGAAGATTAGGGTAGTGGGAAAGTATTAACAGTCCAGCAGAGGGGCATTGCTAGGAAGCTGAGGGTGATAATGGCTTGTAATCCCCAGGATGGATCTAGGAGAGGTTGCTGCTTTGTGCTTTAAGAATACTGCTGAACAGTAACTAGCAAGGATTCTGCAGGTGGTCTGTGGTAGCTTTATTTATAACCACAGCATCTCCCATCTCTGTTCTGATTGAGAGTAAGTATCACCCCTGGCTAATGCCGTGGTGATTAATACTGTTGAATTAAAATGCTCTCAGTGGTTAATACCAAGAAATAGCTAACAGACATGTTCATAATCTGCTTTGTCATGTCTTAACAAATCACTTTTCTGTACTAACTGCACAACAGTTAAGTCTGAGATTGGTGTCAGCACTCTCAAAAACATTTGACTCGACCTGAAAATCGTGCTGCCTCACAGGGTCAGTGTGGAAAATGCTAATTTATGTCAAAATGGAGGTGTTTTTGAGATACAGCTCATCTTGTGCACTCACAAAACCGTCCAGCTCTGCTCATGCCTGTCGTCTGGATGTTCCCTAGGGCAATACTACTTCTTTAGCTTTATCTGTGCTCCAATATTGTGTTCCCCTGGGCAAAAGCAAAAAGAGCAGGGTGTATAGAAGTTGAGAATGCAAGGGGAAGGATACCAGTAGTGGTAAAAGGCACAGCAGAGGAAAAGAGCTGACAGATACAAGAGAAAGAGAAGCAGAAAGGTGAAGAAAAATTCAGCCTTCTGAGCACAGCCTCATCTAAGAACTTCTAAAGGGATAAATCATAGAATTGTTTTAGTTGGAAAAGATCTCTAACACCACTGAGTCCAACCACCAACCTAACACCACCACAGCCTGTAAACCATGTTTCAACATACCATGTCCACAGGTTTTTTTAAACACCTCTAACAATGATCACTCCACCACCACCCTGTGCAACCTGTACCAGTGCCTGACCACTGTTTTGGTAAAGAAACTTTTCCTGCTGTCCAACCTAAGCCTCCCCCAGCACAACTTGGTGGAATAGTGACAGGAATTGTGCCCAAAGGACTTCAGGAAAAGGAATGGTATACCCTTGTTTCAGCACAAAGCCCCCATCAGGCATTTAATACGTAAGCTTGTGAAACTGCAAACCTCAGACCTCTTTCTTGCCCATTGTTCCCACTTCATCCTAATCTTTTAAAAACATACAACTTGTGGCTACACAGCCCTGCTGCTCCTCAGCAGTCTTCCTCTGTGCTGCATGCATGCACAGGCTTGCAAAGGCTGCATATGCACTCCCACACACCATTTACTTTCAATTAGACATAATCTGCAAGGTATCAACGCTGAGAAATCAACTCTAAACCACAAAGGAGAGAGGCAAGCAGTGCTAATACTGCATTAGAGGAAAAAGAAGAATATAGGACAAATGAAAATAGAAGGCTGCAGGTCAAACTTGGGTCAGGGAAAGCACCAAGTGGCCATATGTTCTAGGTACAATCAGAGACACTCCTGTTGGTGATCCTCAGGATCACCAAGTCCAACCAATAAATGTCACAGGTCTCTCAGGAGATGAGCTCAGATGCTACGTAAGATGCAAATGTGACTGCCAGTGAGGCAGGTGAGAATAAGATAGAACAATGAAACAGGAGAAGAAAAATTCCCAGTCTTAGAGGCCACAGAAATCTAAATACCTTACACTGAGTCAAGATCAACACTAAGCATTAGCCTAAGCTCTGATCTTGCTGTCGTTCAGCGAGTGCAACTTTCCAAGTTCCATCGCCTTTTCCATCCAGACACCTGATGCACTATATCCCAGCCCACACTGATGCTACTCTTAGTGTGCCCTCCCTCCTGACCAGCTTTCAAGTGTGGTGTGCAGCACACATGGCAGTGCTGGGCTGCTCCTGCACTCTGGTTTTTCCTGCTTCCATCAGACTGCATTTCAATTCAGATAGGTCTGCTGCTATTGCCAGCAGCTCCGCAAACCAGGGCTGTGCTGGAATATTAACAAGGGTTTCTAATTTTGGAGAGGGGATAAGGAAAGGTTTCTTTATCACATATTACAGTGTTCTTGTACCATCAACATTAGACGCCCTCCCAGTGTGCATTCTATGTTTCTAAATAAGTCTTCACTGACAGAAATAAGTTCACATTATTAAAGAGGCAAAAAAAAATTGCCACGTGATTAAATTTAGGTCTCAAAACTAGCATTACAACCCACCCTCCCCCTCAGATTACCCAAACCTCCAGCTCCTTCTCATCCCTTTCAAAGAGCTTATTAGGGAAAACAGTAGAGCAAAAACCTATATTTTTGCTCCATATTTATTTGAAATGTGCTCAAGTTTTGGTGCCTTGCTCTACCAATCGACTTTGTTACCTTCTTTTCTCTCTCTGGAGTAGGAGTAGAGACAATGTGGTCATGGTCCCAGATGAAGCTCATTCCTGTAGGAAGTTTCTGAAACCTCTAAGCAGCCCTAATACAGTCAAAAAGGAAAGTGAAAACTGTACCAAAATTTGTCTATTCCACATTAGTCTCCAAGAACCAAATATCTTTAGAGTTGGAAGTCCTCATACAGGACGCCTAAGCTCTTCACTCGGCAGTCTCAGACAGTTAGTACCTGCTGTCTTAAGGCAGCTGTGGAGTTGCTGCTTCATTCAGAGACACTGCTGGTGATGTGTGCTGGCCAGGACAGGTCTGGAGTCTTTGTCCAGCTTTGATGAGGATGTGGAGAAAGTGAAGTGGGTCCATCTGAGGGCCATCAGCTGAGTTGCTGAGGAGTGGTTGATGGTTGGCCAGTGAGGGAGCTGGCAGGGAAGAGCTATGCAGCCTACAACGCTTGAATGGGAGGCAGAAAGTCATCAGAACAAAACAGACATGTAACAAGGGGCAGTGGGCACAGACTTCAGATGGGAAGATTTGGGCTCTCTAAGAAGGCTGTACAGCACTAGAGCAGGCTCATATTTTTTTTTACCAGGGAGACAGTGAAATCTCTGTCCTCAGAGCTTTTCAAGACTCACAGAGAGAATGCCATTGCTGACCTGATCTAGCACTGGCAAGAGTCCCAAGTCACATGAGGGGTTAGAGCAGATGATCTCCAAAGGTCCCTTCTAACCAATATTTTCACAGCTCCATGAATGGAAAATAAAATGAAAAGTCAGGAGTGCCTCAAGACCAGTTCAGATACAGCAGAGTGAATTAGGCAACATCATCAAATTATTGCTTGGTTGATGTCACTGACATTTGAGCTGAAGTAACTATATTTGAATTGCATAATTCAGAGTCTTCAATGACAGTTTCAGTAAGAGTCCTAGCATGGGTTTTAAATCACATTACCCTTTTAACTGTGGAGACGTAAATTGCTGTGAAGTACTAGTGGGTAACTTACATCATGGATGTGCAGGCCAAGTTTCATTTCTACAGCAACTGCACTATTCCTCATTTTAATCACACTGCCACCATTTCTTAAAGCTAAATTCACTTTTAAATAACCACCAAATAGACTGAAACACTCCTCTCTCACTAAAAACGAGGCTTTGCAAAGAAATTCTCTGAAAGTGAACAGAAAGGGAAAAACAGCCAAAGAGAAAAACAAACAAAAAATAACCCACAAAAAAAAAAAAAACCCAAACAACAAAAAAAACACTGATTAATGAGATTTGTTTATGCTGGGGTGTGATCAAACAGGCCAGCACCACAGTCAATGATAGAGGAAGGCAAAGTGCTGTGCAGATTGTTATATTCATCTGCTTAAAATTCACATGGTCTGAGTGCTAGAATAATTTGCTCCACGCCATCTGGCAGACATAAGAAGTATGAATATGTAGTGGGGGGAGGGTGTGAGGAAAATTTTCTGCATTTCTATAGCATGTAGAAACACTCTGTTGGAGTTTGCAATTGAAATCTCCTGTGACTTGTTCAGTGCACTGAAGGCACAGCAAGTAAGCTGTAAACAGTGCAACAAATGCTAATCTTAAAAGCACACAGAAAATACTTCTCTGCTTTGGTATAACCTCACTCTTTCCACCTTACATCTGGAATCAGAATATAATGCAAGCCACGGAAAGCAATGCAGCAAGTCAGCACAAGTATCACTCACAAGGCACTAACAATTGTACAATGTCTTCTCTGCCCAAACCTAGCTCTCAGCTAAACCTCTTAGCCTCACTTGTAAGCTTCTGTTTGCAACAGTGAAAACCTCCAGTGCTGGTCAAGAAGGGAGAAACCACAGAAGCAAACATTCCTAGAAGATTCAAGCTTCTGTGGGATAGAGATATGTAGAGTGAATTTGCAAATAGGAAAGTCACTTTTCTGCATGTTCCTATATCCTCCCTGCAGAGAACACAGTATCGTCATAGTTTTTACTAGCATCGTTTGGTTTGGGAGGTACTCATTTTCCCCACCTTTTGTTAAGTTCCAAACTGGATATCAACTGAAATGATGACTGCTTGGCATACAAAACCCACCCTAGCTCTGGGCAGGTCATACCATAGGTGGTCCACAAGTCTCGAAGCAACCATAATGTCCAGGTGAACCTGAAAGGGCAGGAAAGCTTTTTGTTTGCTCCAACCCTTTTTTTCACACTGTAGAAAACATGTTATTTCTACAGGTTTTTTTGTAATGGTTGTGTGACTACATGCCAGTTCAGTCCCATAGAACAGAACGACACTTATCAGCGTTTCCAAAGTTTTTCCTTACCTTTTGTCACTAAAGAATTCTTGGAGAGCACAGAAGCTCATATTTCACATGGTTATGGACCTGTCACTCTGAGTTATGCTTAAGAACCTGTTGCAAATATGACAGAGCAGTAGCTGAGCAGCTATTTGTTCTAACATTAAATAGCTGTGACGTTGAGTCCCTGACAGACAGGCTCGAGAGGATTTGGCTGGGACAGTTTTGGATGTTTCTGGTTTGCCAGGTTCTCCATTCTAAGATGTTGCTCATGTCCAGGGGGAGCCCTCTGAGTGCTCTGCCACCCCTCCATGCCATGTGCATTGTCATTCCTCTTTGGGCTATGGCACACAGGCACATGTCCAGTGGCACACATCACACACGTCCCGTCCCGTGCTGCACACACACACACACACACACATCCCATGGCACACCCACACACACACACACACACACATCCCATGGCACACGTGTCCCATCCCATGGCACACACATGCACACATCCCATGGTACACATGTCCCATCCCATGGCACACATCCCATCCCATAGCGCACACACAGATGTCCTGTGACACGTGCACACACTCATGTCGCATCCTTCCCTCCCTGCCCTTGAAAGCATAAGCACAAAAGAACAAGGAGTGGAACAGCCTTCAAATGGCTCAAGCTAAGTTTCCTGAATCACATAAGAGAGAGCTTTAAGAATTTCTTCTTCCACAGGCACCAAAGTTTTTCCCAATAAACCATATAAATTCACTCTTTCCATCAGTAGCAGGTCAGTGGCTGAGCTGGGGCTGCCACATTGCAGGGCCTGAGGAAGGGTTAACCCTTACACAGATCTGAGTCCTGGGGGTGTTACTCTGCTATACATCTTAGATGACCAAAGCTTTTCTGCTTCTCCAGGCTGTTGCAGAAGATATTTAATTACAGTAATACTGCTGTCCCAGTGCTATTATGGCATTGCAAGGCAGTCATAAAGGCTGAGAAAGCATTCTCCTTCTAAGCTTCTGTTATTAAGTGGCTTATAATGTTTCCAAAATGTGACCTTTAGAGTAGAAATTTATTGTGCTTGCATACAACCCAAAACTAATTTAATTAGCAAGTTCAAAGAAAAGCTGTTTACCAAGTCTGGAGCCATCGAGGTTGTAAAGAAGTATTTTCCTATCATTAAAATAATTCTTCAAATGCAGGAAAATAGATTTTTTTTTCCCCCCCACTTGAGGCACACCACATGCTGAAGATTAATTTCATTGCATGCAACTCTTTTTCAGATTTCTCTGTGTCATTTGCAGTCAGTTTTCTCTCTCAGAACAGTCTCTGGTGGTAATTTCCTCATGTTGGCTGTTACAGTCTCAGCATCTTTACTCTTGCTAGAGCTGTGACAAAATCAAGTGGTGGCCAAATAGCATCCTTGCAGTGAGCAGCGTTCACTTCAGCTTAGGGTCTGGAAGAACGTCGATATCTTTGCAGGGCGTGCCTGTTTGCACTTATTAGGAAGCCAGTGTGAGCTTTTCCCACAGAGAGAAATGAAATTCCAACACCTAGTAACCCCCTTGTAAAAGTCAGACCAAGACAGCCGTGCAAGGAACCAGTAATTCACAAAATTGTGCTGTGACTTCTGCTATTGATCAAGTAAAATAGAGTTCATGGCTTCTAAAAAAAAAACCATTTTACTGCACAGCACTGGAATGGACTTGTGCATTTAGCCAGCAGCTGCACTATTGCCTTCAAAGAAAAGGGACAGGAGGGAAAATGGGACTGGGAAGAGGCCCAGGGCATGGCCTGCAACACTGAATTCTTTGGTCTGATCTTGAAACACAAACCTGTACTTAGAATACTGCTAGTAAATGTTAAAAAAAAACCAAAACTACCCTGATTTACATCAACAAAAAAGAATACAAATATTGCATCCAAGACTAAACATATGAGAAATATCTTTGCCTGGTTTGTGCAACAGGTTCTTTACCATGGGGGTGGTGGAGCACTGAAACAGGTTGCCCAGGGAGGTGGTTGAATATCTCCAGGGATGGAGCCTCAAGGTGAGGCTGGACAGGGCTGTGGGCAACCTGATCTAGTTGAGGACATCACTGCTGACTGCAGGGTGGGGGGGGTTGGACTGGATGACCTTTTGAGGTCCCTTTCAACCCAGACCATTCTGTGTTTCTGCGATATGCTGTTCCTTCAGAATGCTCCAGTTAGAGAAACAAATTTATGAGTGAAAGTATTTAATTACATGCTAAATACAGTTTGTGTTATTCTGAGCATAAAATGTGAAACCTAGTATTAAGAATAATTAGTGGTATGTGATAATTGAAGTCTATATGTAACTGAGGATTTCTTATCTGCAAGTTTACTGTAGAGAGCTCATTGGATTTCTAAAACAAATCATCAGGGACTGGACAAATGATATTTACACTCTTTTAATTATCCACTGAGATTAGTGTTTGTGGTCTGGGTAAGTAGGTCACAAACATGGCAATGGAAATTAATTGTGTTACAGAACAACAATGATTCATGTGTTTTCTAATCATAATTCTAGTAGTATTTTAAAGATAAGCCTCCTTAAACAATTTTTTTTTCCAAAGAAGATCTATTAACAACATTAAAAGGACACTTTAAAAACAGAACAAAACACCACTCTCAGTGGAAGTAATTTATCTCTACACTCATCCAGTTTCCCTTTGTGGTACAATTACTTCCATTTCCAGAGAGTCAGCACTCCATCACATGTGGTGTCTGTCAAAAATGTCTGTCCTCAACTGAATTTTTACCTTTTTTTTTCAAATATAGTGAATGGGAGGGGACAGTTTGTCGCTGGGAAAACATCCTGAGCCTGTTTTTTAAATCAGCTATTATGCCAATTTCAATGGAAGTATGCTGGACTTACCCACATTTATGTCCACACACGTGTCATCCTTTGTCACCCTACTCCAGAGTTCAATACTTTGCGATGCTCTTGCTCTCAGACACTTCTCACAAGAGTGCTGGCACAACACAACGCTCTGCAAATGTCAGCAAACCCTCCTGCCACATACTGTAGCTTCTGCTTTTTTTTCCCCCTCCCTCTTCATTCCTCCCATACACATTAGGCTCAAAACCAGACAATTTGAAGGCATTACCAACCTGCACGGGGCTTATTCTTTCATTACACTCATTCGTTTTAGTTATTACATTAGTTCCATTTCCACAGTCATAGATACACCAGTGGATCAGCATTTCCCACTTCAGTTGTTTTCAGTGCATTAAAAATTAGTCATAGATACTGTTTCATGATCAAATTTGGCATAACTTGCTTTACAGGTCAAACAAACACATTTTTCTTCCACAGATTAAAAGCAAAACCTGCTTAATTTGGAAGAGCTGTGCCAAGTCCTGCTGTTATTTATACCAATGTTAATTCAGAGTAACTCAACTGTATTCAGTAAGTTAATCTGAATTTATACCTGTTTTTGTAGAAACAACCCAAAACTGGCCCCTTTTACCTGAAATGAAGAGTGACTGAAGGAGTTGGGGCTGTTTAGTTTGAAGAGGAGGCAGTTTAGGGGAGACCTCATCACTGTCCACAGCTACCTCAGAGGACATTGTGGAGAGGTTGGTGCTGGTTTCTTCTCAGAGCTAGTTAGAACAAGAGGGAATGGCCTCAAGCTGTGACTGGGTAGGCTTAGACTGGACATGAGGAAACATTTTTTTCACATTGGAATGGTCTACCCAGGGTGGTAGTTGAATCACAAACCCTGCATGTGTTTTGGTTGTGTTGCTTGGGGATATGGTTTAGGCTGAACCTTGTTTGGTTTTCAGCTGGACTTGGTGATCCTGAGGGGCTTTTCCAACCTGAATGTTTCTATGATTCTGTGAAATAAATAGTGAGTAGGGAAAAATTAAAAAGAAGCAGAAGGTTTAGAAGAAAATTTTGCCTTCTCATCAACTGGCACACGTGAGTTGGCGGATAATGATTTGGTGGTGCAAAACTTGCCCCCAGGAAGGCAGGAGACTGCAAATGCAATCCCCCCTGCTAGTTCTGTATTTCCTGTTCAGGCAGAGATTTAATGTATTTGTATTTGAATTGACTGAATGGCAAGAGGAAACTGGTGTCTCAAGGAGCAAGGCAGCCTCTCCTGTGTACACATTAACCTCTTTCACATATGGAAACAGTGGTTAGCATACAAGAGCGGCTCTGCACTATGTCCAGTCACAAACCATTTAGGTCACTGGAGAACCTTGGAGATAAATATTTTGAAACCTAACAGCCTTTTGCTGGTGCTAGAAGCATCTTAGAAGATCATGTCCTGCCACTGAGATGTCTTCTCTAACAAGTTGCTGAAGAACTCAGAAGGTGTAACAGCTACAATGGCATTTTAGAACTTTTTTTCTCCCTGGGGTGTATATCTTGAAGCCAGAATTTCTGAGCAAGGTGGATCAAACACATCATGTTGGAACAGCTCCTCTGTAGGGCTTTAACGCTGTGAATACTGAAGAGCTGTCCCCGGGGACGTCTCAGTCCACTGCACATTACTCAGAGGATTTCAAGATTCCACAGCTGTATAAACCCTTTAATTAAAATTCCTCTGTGCACGTTTTAAGGCAGGCTCTGGCACTCTCGGTGTGGGTGGGTTGGTACACTGCTCTTCCCATCCCCTCAAAACCCCAGCGGCTTTGCCAGGTGACAGTAGCCACCTCTGCTACCTAGCTGCATATCTTGGCACCTTTTTGAATCTCTGCATAGTCATAGATCTCTCTGACAAGGATATACCTGCTGCCTTCTGTTTGATGGCTGTACCACTGATGGATTCCTTCTCCAAAATCCAGCAAGGAAGCTCTTCCAACCCAAATGAAGATCAATCGCACTGCACCTGAAGTTTTGATAAATACTTTTGATCATCCAATAATGACTAATTGCTTCAGGAGAGCACAGTAATTCTGATGGCACTCATTCATCAAACGAGCGAGAAGAGAAACTCGGACCTTTACAGCAAAGTCAGCCATCCTGCTTTGGCAACTATATTTTATTTCATACAGTGTAGGTCAGCAAAGAGAGCCTCTTCTAGCCTGTTCAGATTAATAGGTAAGCCTCTCCAAAGTCTGAGAGTGAGCACAGTGTGAGTGCCACCACAGATGACGTTCTTTGTCTACAGAGTCTCTCTCCTTATCCGGTTCATACAGTGTCTGGAGGAGATTATTAACAGACATTACTAAGTAATGGCCAAAGTACGTTGTCACCTATGGAAGCTGTTTCCACATCTGCAAATGCTGATCCTCTCAGGCTTTTCACTGACTTCTGAAAGCCACCTGGCTACAATAACCTCCTTATGAATCCTAACACGTGGAACACAGAGCCTGCAGCTGCACTTGTCTCACATGCTGAAATGATGGTGCCTCTCACCAGCTGTCCCTGGCTTTGGAGGACTTCACCAAAGTAAAGCCAGAGCTCTCTGTGCCTTCTGCTGGAGATGTAGGACCTACCTGCTGCACCAACTGGTCGTGCCACAAAGTGCAGGTCACCCTTCGGTTGCAGTATCCAGGCTGACCTGCGGGTGGAAGTCCTGCAGAAGAAAAAGGGAGGCACGGAGGCAAGTTTCTGAGCCTCCGGAAAAACAAGAACCCAAATATGGTGCCACTCCACAGGACATTCTGGAGAGGCTGCCTCGCTGTCTGCTTCCAGCGACATGGAAATTGTACTTCTGTCCTCTCTCAGAGCGTCAGTGAACCAAAGAGAGTGAATGAGAATCAAGCGTGGAAAGTGCCTGATGCAACTCTTTCCTCCCTTTGATGCAGGCAGTGGTGGCAGGAGTCACAGAATCACAGAGACATCCAGGCTGGCAGAGCCCGTCAGGATCACCAAGTCCAGCCCCTACTCTATGACATTCACCTTAAACTGTATCCCTAAGCACCACATCCAAACCACCCCTAAACACATCCAGGCTGGGTGACTCCACCACCTCCCTGGGCAGCTCAGTCTAGTGCCTGACCACTCTCTCCATGAAAAACTTTTTCCTAATATCTAATCTAACCCTACCCAGTCTCATACTTCAGTCCAAAGCTGCTGCTTTAGTTTGTGCTGCAGATCAGTGCTTCACACAGAGCTCTGGCTGTGGCAGTTCAGGAGCAAATGCAGTGCCCATTCTTGGCATACCCATGCAAAAACCACAACTTACTTCAGTAAACATTGCAGGCAGTGGGCTCATAAGCTGCTAGCTACCACAGGAAAAATGAGAAAGATTGGAGGATCAGAACTGCTGGACACAAGAGGGAAAGAGTCTGGAGAAGAGAAGGCTCTGAGGAGACCTCATTGTGGCCTTCCAGTATCTGAAGAGGGCTACAGGAAAGATGGGGAGGGACTTTTTAGGGTGTAAGGTAGTGATAGGTCTGGGGGAAATGGAGCAACACTCAAAGTGGGTAGATTCAGATTGGATTTTAAGAAGTTGTTCTTCAACATGAGGACAGTGAGATGCTGGAACAGGTTGTCAGGTATTTAGCAGAAGCCTATCCCTGGATGTTTTTAAGACCAGGCTGGATGTGGCTCTGAGCAACCTGATCTAGTGTGAGGTGTCCCTGCCCATGGCATGGGGGTTGGAAATTGGTGATTCTTGAGGTCCCTTCCAGTCCTAACAATTCCATGACTACCTCTTTGGTCAGCTCACCACTGAGTTTTTTGCAGTCTCCTTGCACATCTTTAGGTAGTTTCCAGTCAGTCTGAGACCTGAAAGATTTCATGCTCTACACAGCCTTGGGTAAAATAGTTTTGATTTTAGGATGACAGCCATAGAGGCTGGAAGCCTCAGAGACAAACCTACTTTATTTTGAAGGGAGGAAAGATTGTACTTGACCTCTTCCTTTGCATAGTAACTGCCTTTAGAGCCAGCTGGCCATAGTAGCAAATACTCCATCTCCACCTAAGCAATCTCCACAGAGCTTTGAACTGCCACATGCACTTAGAAAAATCTAAGCCAGGTTTCAGTCACTGGGGGCTGTTGTCACCCTGGAGGTCGAATGACTATGAGGATGCTGTAAAGGTGTATCATACATCACATGCAAAGCTATCTTTGTTAACAGCTTGAGAAAATATTGGCCACTTTTGCTTTAAGCAGTAGCTGAGGTGAACTTAACTTGTCCCAAGACAGCCCTCAAATCAAGCTCTGTATACATAGCTATAGAACTCACTTGTTACCATCAGAGCAAGAGAGCATACTGATGAGCACATTCAGATGCCAAGACTTGGGTTGTACTTTCTAAGGTTGCTGGTTATTATTCTGGCAAATCTTCCTGGCATTAAGAACACTGCTCCTCAGAGAGCAATCTGTAAAAGCCCCAACCCTCATTCTTGCTAGCGAGGTGTTGATGCTGTAGGAAGTATGGTTGGGAGCAAAGAGGGAAAGAAGTAAGCTTTGAGTAAGACCCTCCATGGATGCAGCTAGAGGCAGCTAAGGCGAAAGGAAACTCCCTCTCTTCTGTGTTCTGATATGGAAAACTTAGGGAAAGAGAGTGAGACACAGGAGAGAGCTATGATAAATTATCTTTAAGTTCACACTCTCACTCTGCATGCTGCAGAGCCCTCAGGAGCATAAGTTAATGTTCCAGTAAGATGAAAAAGAGATAGAGTTTGGGGAGCTGGTGCAACCTATATACACACCGAATATCAATGCCATTTATTTCACCTGACATGCTTACACAAATATGTTAAACTTCAAGAAAATTAGCTTTTCATCTTACTCTAGAAAGCTGAATTTAAGCTTTGGGAAGAAAGCAGAGAGCAATTCTTTATTTGTTAGAAAGCTGGCTGCTTTCTAAAATAAGGTGCTTCTGAGAATAGATGCATTGATCAAAGCTGTTTTGATCAGGGGACCAAAGGCTTTGGGTTTTCTGTTTCTGTTTGTTCTTTTGTTTGTTTGTTTTTCTTAGCTTGTTTTCCACCCCCTTTTTTCCCTTTCTCCCTCACATGTAGGTTCATGGTTCTGTTTTAATGCTGATGGAAGACAGCAGATACTCCCCTCTTCTTCCTTTGGAAGCTGGGCATCAGGCTGAGCCCAGCACAGCAGGGGCACCAAGCACTGGCTCTTCAGAGCCCGCTCCCTTCTCCTGCTCCATGCCACTTGACAGGACAGCTGCTAAAAGCAGCACCAAGGATTTGCAGCGTGGTCCTTCAGCCTCAGTTTTGGATCCCTGCTTTAAGTGGTTGTAGGACCAGGTCCTTAATTCTTTTTGAACTGGACTGTGATTTGGCACAGTCTGAAACAAGGCTGTTGAGGGGCCTGGAGCACAGCCCAGTGAGGAGAGGCTGAGGGAGCTGGAGGTGTGCAGCCTGCAGAAGAGGAGGCTCAGGGCAGAGCTCATTGCTGTCTACAGCTGCCTGAAAGGAGGCTGTAGCCAAGTGGGGTTGGGCTCTGATCCCAGGCAACCAGTGACAGAACAAGAGGACACAGCCTCAAGCTGTGCCAGGGCAGGTTTAGGCTGGACATTAGGAAGAAGTTCTTCAGAGCAAGAGTGATTGGCATTGGAATGGGCTGCCCGGGGAGGTGGTGGAGTCCCCATCCCTGGAGGTATTTAAGAGGAGGCTGCATGAGGCACTGAGTGCCGTGGTTTAGTTAATTGGAAGGTGTTGGGTGATAGGTTGGACTCGATCTCGGAGGTCTTTTCCAACCTGGTTAATTCTGTGAAAGACAACAAATGATCAGAGTCTTTTGTTCTTCACAAGCCTGGGTTGTGTGACTTACAAACGAAGCCACAGCAGCCTTGGTCACAGTCCCCTGAGCCATCCTGTCCCTGTCTAGTTGGCATTTCACATCTAAGCACTTTTCCTCTTAGGAGCAGGTAAGATGCAATATTAAACAGTCATTTTATGACCACCCTTCAAATACCTGGAGACATCTCTGGCAGTTAAGTTAATCCTCCTCTCTCTGCTCCTCACACAAATGCTTTGTATGAAAGTAAACTCTGCAATTAGTCACCTAAATCCTCTGATCCCACCTGTCGTGCTTTGAATCCTGGCAGATGGTTCGGTCAGTGCAGTCTGTGCCTACACCTCCAGCCCATGACACCGGTGTCTGTCCCTAGCAGTGACGTGAGGGCAGCCACAGGCAGCAAGAGGAACCCTGCTGCACAGCATGGGCTGCAGCAAGGAGTATTTCAGTACAGGTACAGCCTGGAAAGGTCCCAGAGAGCGGCCACCTGGCCCTGCATCTGCAGACAGGGACAAGTTTTGCTTTTGAGAAACACAGTTTCATATACAGATGGAAGCTTTGCCCCAAGCTCCCCTTGCCCAGGAACAGAAATAGGATCAAAAGCCTCTAGCAGGGACAGTTGTTAGGTGGATGTGGTTTGGCTCAGCTGGCATCGTGGCATCAGGATGTGTAACTGCCCAGAAAATCAAAGCAGACCTTCCCTGGACCTGCTGGGGGGCTGTTGATCAAATGTCTACCTTCAGACATGAAGCAGTTAATATAAAGTGCTGGTAATTAGACTTCATATTAGCTCTCAATTAAGGTGAACGAGAAGTGTTCACACCTCTCTCAGCACTATTATTTCAGCCTTGCTGGCTGGCAGTCTCCACAAGACAGCAATGCATCCTTGTCAGAGGGACCAGCTGTCCCTGTTTGGGTGGAACAGTCCCTTTTTTGTCATTCTGTCCCATTAAAACAATTCATCAACTCGGATGAATTTTAGTAGGGGCTAATGGTGCGACCCTGTTTTCCCTTCAAATGTCCCTATTAATTACTTATGCACATCCTTACCTGTGTTAAGTGGTAAAATACTTCACAACTTCTCCTGATTTTTGAAGACTGAGAGGTAAGCAGCCCGAAAGAATATCCACAATAAGCAACACAAACCCTTTCTGGAGGTGGTAAATCACCACTGGATTATTTTGTGTCTCCAAATACATTGCAGCTAATTGCTTTTTGGGCAGATGTCCATCACCACCCTCTGCTGGATGGGGTCCAAATGGCTCAGTCATACAACAAAGCCTTGATGTTGTAAGCAGCCTTCTTCCTTT
>VWZE01001778.1:195705-221218 GCA_013396675.1 Eubucco bourcierii | reverse complement strand
CTTTTTTTTTTTTTTTTTTAACCTTCCTCTAAGCATCCTAATGCTGAGAGTAGGAAGAGCCAGTCCAAGGATCTCTCCACATGTCCTGGAAAACAGCTGGCTGCCCTATTTAACTGGAACAGGAAGGCTCCAGATTCATAGCACAACCCCAGCAGCAGCCTTGTTGTGTACAAATGTGTGCAAACTTCACGGGGGGAAGCTGCCCCAGCACACCTCATTATACCTAATAGGATGCTATTAGGAACTCCATGCCTTGCAAGCTGAAAGCCTCTCTGTAAGCAGGTGGCATTCTCACTCTTGCTTATTAGCTCCCACACTGGAGCTGATAAAAACATGGCCCCTTCGTGTGTTTGACCTCTCATCTATCCTCTGTTGTTTGTTTTATTTTTTCTAGAGCCAAACATCCAGCTGCAGAGGTGCTCAAATCCTTTGTGCTGCTGGATTGGAACTAATAGGACTCACCTGGTCTGAAAACAGAACCCACAGAGAGGCATGCTGCAATCTCTGTGGAGATTCTAAAACCTGACTCCATTTGTGGAAACTTTGTTCCACTACAGAGCTTTAAAACAAACAAACAAAAGCCAAACAAACGAAAAAAAACCAAACCACCCACCAAAACCCCAAACCAAACAAGAAAAACCTCACAAGCCCAACCCAAACAATAATAAAGCCCTAAACAACAACTTCCCAACCCCAGACAACAACAAAAGCAAGCAAATGCAAACACAACAAGTGTCTCCAGACAGAAGTGACCATTCACAGAGCATCTTCGGTTGGAAGAGACCTTCACAGAATCACTGAGGCTGGAATAGACCTCTGAGATCATCAGGTCCAGCCTTTGACATAACAGCACCACATTGACCAGACCATGGCACTAAGTGCCACATCCAAGCTTTCCTTAAACACCTCCAGGGATGGGGATTTCACCACCACCTATATAGGGCACTCCAGTCCAGTGTCTAATTCCCTTTTCCATGAGGAAATGCTTCCTAACCTCCAACCCAAGCCTCCCCCAGGGCAGCTTCAGGCCATGCCCTCTTGCCACAAGTTGCCCAGGAGCAGAGCCTGACCTCCACCTTGCTACACCTCCCCTTCAGGTAGTTGTAGGGTGTGAAGATCATCCAGTCAGACCTACAACCCAGCACTGCAAGGTCACCACTAAACCAGGTATCTAAGCACCAGGTTCCTACCTGCTCTGCCTCAGAATGCTCCAAACTTTAATTAGTTAATTGGGGAATTAATCTTCCCAGAGAAGGAACTCAGGTGAAAATATTTACCCCCAGAAACTTCAGTCTGCAAAATATTTCTTCACAGTGAAACACTCAGAAAATCAAATGGGTTTATTTATTTTTTTGGACTGCTGAATGGGTGAACCATGTTAAGGAAAACTAATCTCAAGGGAGGTTGGAAGGGACCACAAGGACCATCCAGTCCCAACGCCCCTGCCATGCCCAGGGACACCTCACACTAGTTCAGGCTGTCCACAGCCTCATCCAGCCTGGCCTTAAACACCTCCAGGGATCAGGCTTCCAACACCTCCCTGGGCAACTTCTTCCAGGCTCTCACCACCCTCATGCTGACCAACTTCTTCCTAACATCCAGTCTGAACCTCCTCATTTCTAGCTTGGTTCCATTCCCCCCAGTCCTATCCCTACCTGACAGCCTAAAAAGTCTCTCCCCAGCTTTCTTATAGCCACTTCAGATCCTGCAAGGCCACAAGAAGGTCACCTGGGAGCTTTCTCCTCTCCAGACTGCACAGCCTCAACTGTCTCAGTCTCCCCTTGTAGTAGAGCAGCTCCAGCCCTCTGCTCATCCCCATGGCCCTTCTCTGGACACTTTCCAGCAACTCCATACCCTTCTTGTCCCAGGGGCTCCAGCACTGGATGCAGTACTCCAGGTGGGGTCTCAGCAGTGGGGAGCAGAGGGGCAGGATCACTTCCCTCACCCTGCTGCCCACATTGCTCTTGTTGCAGCCCAGGCTCTGGTTGGCTCTCTGGGCTGCAAGACCACACTGAGGGCTCATATTTAAGCTTCTCATCCACCAGCACCCCTCCCCCAAGTCCCTCTCCTCAGGGCTGAACCAAAATTATTTTAAACAAGGTAAAAAACCCTTTTGTGTTCCTAATCCCTCAACATCAGATCTCCAAACCCATTCTCCACAGGACAACTCTAATACGTGCACAGGCTTAAGCAAGCTGCATGAAACTAAGAGATGTTAAGGCCAGATGAAGGGCTTGGAACCTCTGAAACTTCAGATTGCAACTGGGATTTAAGATCCCATGTTTTCAATGAGACAACAAAAGCAGATATAATTAAAACATGTTGTTAAGCTTAATGAGTCCCCCAGGGTTGCAGTTATGCTTGCAAAACTCAACTCACTAGAACAAACATGGCTGAAGAGGTAGGAGCCACTTCACCAAGACAATAGTTTTCACTTTACCAAAACACTGATTTTTAAAAATGCCTCTTTTTCTTCTGTTTGTTTGGTTTTGTTTTTTTCATTTTTTCCTCCTGTTTCTGCTTCTCTGAATGATACAAATACAACAGTTTCTATCACAAACTGCTTTGGAAAGCACTCAGAGGTTCAGAGTCCTGAACTACAAGCCAGTTTCCCAAGGGGATGGGTAGCCAAGAGCGAGCCATACCTCTTTTTGTTTGTAGTGGTAGGTTCCTACAACACCCACACTGAAAAGCCTGCTTTGAGAAAGCCTCCAGGAGCTCAGTTTGCTCTTGTGCAGCCTCCCATGTTCAAGGATGAGGAACCTTCACAGGAGCCTCCTAGATGTGGGTACTGACTTCAGCAAAAAACCAGAGCTGTCATCCTGCAGAGATGCTGGCCAGTAATGCCCACTCACACCATTTGGGCTCTTATCAAAGCAGGAACTGCTGCCCCAGCCAGGTGAGTTTTGTCTTCACTATCTTAAGGCCAATAAGGGGGCCAATAAGAAGGCTGGGGAGGGACTTTTTAGGTGGCTACCCAGGTGGAAGTTAGACCAGCACATTAGAATATCCTTCAGATGATCCTTTATCCTGTTTGTCTCTGGTGGCTGTCCAGGTGGAAGTTAAAGACTCCATGGCAGTTCAGTCAAACCATGGGAGATCTCTGGCCCTCAGTGGCATCACTTCCCCCATAAATACATAAATTAAAAAGAATTAGGGTAGCCAGGGCTGTGTAGGAGTTGAACAGCACCAAGCAGAATGCCAGTTTGCCTGCCCATGAGGACAAGGGGGAGAGTTCTCCTGTTTCAGACAGAGCAAGGTCAGTGTTACAGGAGGGCTGTGGAGGTGCTGGAAGGTGTCCAGAGAAGGACCATGAGGATGAGCAGAGGGCTGGAGCTGCTCTGCTGTGAGTAGAGACTGAGAGAGTTGAGGTTGTGCAGTCTGGAGAGGAGAAGGCTCCCAGGTGACTTATTGTGGTCTTTCAGTATCTGAAGGGGACTACAAGAAAGCTGGGGAGGGACTTTCAGGGTGTCAGGTAGTGATAGGACTGGGGAGGGATGGAACCAAGCTGGAAATGGGGAGGTTCAGTCTGGATGTTAGGAAGAAGTTGTTCAGCATGAGGGTGGTGAGAGCCTGGCAGGGGTTGCCCAGGGAGGTGGTGGAAACCTGATCCCTGGAGGTGTTTAAGGTCAGGTTGGATGAGGCTGTGGGCAGCCTGATCCCAGCATGAGGTGTCGCTGCCCATGGCAGGGGGGTTGGAACTGGATGGTCCTTGTGGTCCCTTCTCACCCTGACTGATCCTATGATTCGTAAAGCAGGATTGGCCTCAGCCTCTGCCCAGGTCTAGCTTGCTCTTGTGCAAAGCAAAGCCTTTGGCACCTGCAGTGTCTGCACAAATTTAAGTGCTGATGGGAGGCCTCTTGTCTGTGGCATGGGAGTGAGTACCAAGATCCTCCTGAGTTTGTCAACAAAACCTCCTAATTTGTCACTTTATTTAGTAACCTGACACAGACATAGGGCTTCAAATTAAAATGCAGACTTGGAAATGGACACAGCTTTCCTGGCTTCGGTGAGCTGAGCCTGCAGCACTGCCAGCAGTAATGAGCCTGGTGCAGAGGCACTGGGAGACTTACACACAGGGGCTGCTTGCAAGAAGCAAGAGTCAGGAGTGTGAAACTTTGGAGATGTATTTAGTCTTGTTACCATGAATTGCCCTCCTCTTTGCTTCCATAGCTGATCCACCACTGAAATCCAACAAGTGTCCTTGACTCTCTTGGCAGAAGGGACACAGAGCAGTGTGGGGATGTGGAGGTAAACTGTGACTTCTCATTAGCTTATGGGTGCCTAAGAATTCAGACACCACTTAGTGTCAAGCAGCACTTTCAAAACACTTTGCCTCTCCCAGGAGAAAAATGGTGCTGCAGATACACTGAGAGCAGGCCAGTAAAGCATTTTGGTGCCTATGAAGTCAGAAGATTCAGGGAGGATAGGGGAGGCTCATCAGCTCAGGAGTCATAGCCACCAAGAGGCAAACATTTTGCATTCACCTGAAAACAGGAAAGGGAAATTAATAAAAGGCATCAGGAAGGTTGTGGTTTTGGGTTTTTTTATTCTTTCTACAGGATAATGACAACTCTTGCATATATAGAAGGAGATGTTTACCTTTGCTTGCTTCACTAAATATCTTCACTACTCTCTCAAATGACATTCTGGCACAGAAGCTGGGGAAATAAACTGGTCTTGATCACATTTCTATAAAGCAGGTACAGAGAGTATGGGAAATCTGCACCCAGTCTGGGAACCAGTTCCCAGTGGGGTGCACAACCTGCCTGGGGTGCAGGAGTTTGTCTCTGATTTTGTTTTATTCAGGCCTGCTGTTGAGGCCTTGGATGACAGAACAAAAAGTAAACTGATTAAATTCACAGCTGACATCAAGCTGGAAGGGCTGTAAATACACTGTGGGGAAGGATTAGAATTCAGAACACTTGTGACAAACTGGAGAAAGAAGGAGGGGTTGGGCAAATGGGAGGGGGAAAAAAAAAAGAGTAACTCAATTAAGGGAAAGGTAAAAAAATCCTCTACTTGGCAAGAACAGCCAATTAAAGAAACACAAAATGGCAACAACTGCACAGGCTGCAGCCAAGGCTCAGGCAAAGATCCTGCTATGACACAGAGAGCAGTAAGTCTGCAAGGCAAGTGCAGCAGCAGCCCATGCTGGGTGGCAGACATGCTGAGATGTTTGTGCACTTCTCTCCCAGGAGGAGCCCATAGGAAGAGAGATCTACTCAACACAGTTGCCCTCAAAACGTGGGAGGAAAGCTTAAAAGAACTGAGATTGTTCAGCTGAAAGAGGGAAGGGCTCTTGGTACAGAGCAAAACTCTCCAGCTTGCATGAGGCTGTTGCAAAGAAGAGAATGATCAGCCCCTTATGTCTGGTGGGTACAACCAAACCAACAGGGCTACTCTGCACTGAGAGCCAAGCTGGAGAGCAGAGAAGCCTGTAAGAGAAAGGACACAGACAAGCCATGGGTGCTGGTCAGTTTTAAGGACAAGACAGACAGCCTTAAGTCCTGGTTTACAGGGGTATGGCTGGGTACAGCATCTCCAAACCCCCTTCACACCCTAACACAGACACACAACAAAGGGTCACGAGTGGCCACACCACCACTTTCTTAGCACTCTTCCAAAAAATCACTTCTATTTCTTTGTGCAGTTTGTTTCCCCCCTACTCTTGATAGTCCATATCCCTTCAAATAAATGGTGGTGGTTGTTTCACCTGCTTGAGTAGGAGGCCTCAAGTCTACCCCTCCCAAGAAGCACCTGGCAGCAGTCAGTGCCCACAAACCCATCTCCCACCCCTGCTGTGACAACAGAAGCAGAAGGCAGGGATTAATCTATCATCAGCTGTGTTGTTCAGTGAAAGGACATAAATATCTGAGCCTCATCTGTGACAATCATCAGACTTCTAAGACACTGCTGTTAGGTGTCATAAGAAGAGAGATTGTTTTGTACTTAGTCATTTGTAGGTAACCCTTGCTCAGCTATCTGACCTCCTGGCTCAGCCTCCCTGCATCTCCTGAGCTACAGAGTGCTGGAGTTGTGCAAACAGACTCAATGTGTGCAGTGTGCACTTTGGAATAGAAACCTCAGGATATTTCCATTTATGGCTGTTGGATACAGCCATAATGATGATGCTCAGAGGGCTGGAGCAGCTCTGCTGTGAGGACAGGCTGAGAGAGTTGGGGCTCTTCAGCCTGGAGAAGAGAAGGCTTCGAGGGGACCTGATAGTAGCCTTCCAGTATCTGAAGGGGGCTACAGGAAGGCTGGGGAAGGATTAGTTACAAGCTCTTGCAATGCCAGGACAAGGGGCAATGGGTTTGAACTGACAGAGGGGAGATGTAAACTGGATGTTAGGAGGAAGTTGTTTGCAGTGAGGGTGGTGAGACACTGGCACAGGTTGCCCAGGGAGGTTGTGGAGCACAGAATCACCCAACGTGATCTTTGATCACGTTGGGTGATTCTGTGCTCCACAACCTCCCTGGAGGTGTTCAAGGCCAGGTTGGATGAGGCCTTGAGTGACCTGTACTAGTGGGAGGTGTCCCTGCCTATGGCAGGGGGTTGGAAACCAATGATCTTTCAGGTCCCTTTCAATCTTAACCATTCTATGATTCTGAACTTGAGGGGAGTCTTGTGTTTATTTCTTGCCTTCCCTCAAACAGCAAATCTCTCTTCAGATTAACATTATACAGCCCAAAAGGGATAAACAGCTCATAAAGGATCAGGGAATTAATGCAAATACAAACAATAACCTGAATTATCTAATAGCAGGGTTCCACCCCCTACTTTTTACATCACATCTTCATACTTCATATCCACATGTAAAGATGAAAGTCTGTTAAATTAGGTTGACAGACCCAGAATGAGTTCCTGAATGCAGCTTTTGCAAACAGCTTTGTGGTAGTTTGACTACGACAAGCTTGCTTACACTCCATCTCTCCCTCACTCCCATAAAAAGATTTCTTCTCAAGCTATTAAAGAGGGAGAATTCAGAGAATTTTTCAAAGTGCCTGATCTAGAGCAGTTTGACAGTTGCACAGTCTTCTATTTCCAAGAGAAATTACTCCCCAGAGAGGAGAGTGTTGTTTCCCTTTTGTGTATTTATTTAACTTGATTTTGTATGGCTAATGCCCTGAAAAGCTGGAAATGCCTATAGCTCTTTTGCAAGACTGTTATAAATGGATGCTTATCTCAGGCACTCAACATCTCTATTTCTTTAAATAGAAATGTCAAGGCAAGGGACAGCAATAAACAGCAAGAGTAAGCCCAGACTGGTGGCAGATCCTTCCAGTGCTGCCATGAGAATTTTCTTTTTCTGTTCTTCATTCCTCCTTACAGCAAATGTAGATGAGCTCCTTTGCCACAATTTCCATGGGACCAGCTGCTGTGTGCAGTCCAGCACCAGCTCTCTGCTCACCCTGCAGGCTAAAACCACTCAACAATATCACAGTATCACCAGGGTTGGAAGAGACCTCAAAGCTCATCAAGTCCAACCCATTACCACAGCCCTCAAGACCAGACCATGGCACCAAGTGCCATGTTCAAACCCGCCTTGAACACCTCCAGGGATGGTGACTCCACCACCTCCCTGGGCAGCCCATTCCAGCAGCCAATGACTCTCTCAGTCAAGAACTTTCTCCTCACCTCCAGCCTAAACTTCCCCTGGCACAGCTTGAGACTGTGTCCTCTTGTTCTGGTGCTGGTTGCCTGAGAGAAGAAAGCAACCTCCTCCTGGCTACAACCACCCTTCAGGTAGTTGTAGACAGCAAGAAGGTCTTCCCTGAGCCTCCTCTTCTGCAGGCTAAAGAATCCCAGCTCCCTCAGCCTCTCTTCACAGGGCTTGTGCTCCCTCCTCCCCAAATGCTGTGAGCTCCTGCTGCTGTCTGCTGACCCACCAGCACAACTGGCTCCCAGGCTGGGACCATGACTCAGGAACGGTAGCAGTGCCCTGAACTGCCCAGAGAAGGGCAGCAAGGCTGGTCAGGGGCCTGGAGCACAGCCCTGTAGGAGAGGCTGAGGGAGCTGGGGGTGTGCACCCTGCAGAAGAGGAGGCTCAGGGCAGAGCTCATTGCTCTCTACAGTTACCTGAAGGGAGGTTGTAGGCAGCTGGGGTTGGGCTCTGCTGCCAGGTACCCAGGGACAGAACAAGAGGACACAGCCTCAAGCAGTGCAGAGCAGGTTCAGGTTGGATGTTAGGAAGAAGTTCTTGGCAGAAAGAGAGATTGGCATTGGAATGGGCTGCCCAGGGAGGTGATGGAGTCCCCATCCCTGGAGATGTTTAAGAGGAGGCTGCATGAGGCACTGAGTGCCATGGGTAGGTTAATCAGAAGGGTTAGGTGATAGGTTGGCCTCGATGATCCTGGAGGTCTTTTCCAACCTGGTGAATTCTGTGATTCTGCGAACTGAAGAAGCTCATTAGATTCCCAAAGATCTTGGCTCTGCTTCCCTCAGGCTACAAACATCCCCCCTCCTTTTAGTGGCTCCATCCTCAGCCATACGTGGAGAAAAGCAGCCAACTCCATCATCCACTGCAGAAGATGTAAAACCTGCATTCTCTGGGTGTCATTTTTATGGAGAGTCATTCTAGCGTAAAATCACTGAGAGCAGGCCCAACTGCTGGAGACACAAAACAAGGCTCCTGCTTGCTCAGAAGGATGCTCTCCTGTGCAGCATTTCTTCATCACAGTTAACTCTACACTGGACAAATCAAATGATGTTAAGTGTAACAGCAGGGTGATGCTGTGGGACAATGTCACCACAAAACTCACCCCCCAGCCAGCCGGCCCTGAAGGTCATAGCATGGACTGAGAACCTGTGAGCAGAGCTGCACATAAAGTCCATGCTAAAGCCCAGTGAAGCTAAGTATGAGGGTTTGGGGTTTTTTTTCTGTGTGGTCTACACAGCCTTGCAGAAGTTGTTTTGACAACTCTGTCTTGTATAGCCTGGGAGACTCCAGGGCACAGCAGGGTAGGATAGATGCTGTGCAACAGGGAGGAGAGGAGAGCTCTCTTCTTCAAAGAGGGGCTGTGACACGTGTACCAGTGCACAGTCAGGTCACTGTGGGCTCTCCTCCCATTAACCACTGTCTGCTTTAAGGCTGCCAGCCCATTATTCGCCAGCTCCTTCTAACCAGAACCCTAAACCACAGGCAGTGGGTGAGGACAGGCATTAATGACACACCTGCTTAGCACTTCGTGGCTCCCATCTTCCAGACCCAGCCTGAATGCCAAATCACCCTGGCAATGGCGTTTCATGTAGTTATCAGCCCTTCTCCTTTTTAAAATACATCTTTCTGACAGCAGCCCACAGCCAGCATTTCCTTTACACTCTCTGAAGTGCAGAGCAGTACAAATACATCACTTAGCTTTGCTGCAGTCCTTTCTGTGCCTTTGATCATCTCCTTTACACCCTTCTGCACTTCTGCTTCCTTCCCGCATGTGCAGTACATCAAAAAAGAGCTTTGCAGCAAGTACCTCAGGTTTTTCAAGTGTGGGTTGGTTTTTTTTCCTTCAGGGGCAGAGTGCCAGCTGGTGTAAAGCAGCACAAATGCCACTGAAGTCAGCAGCATTATTGTATTTAAACCAGCTACAATCCTGACCCTGCTTCGTATTTCAAAATGCCTTATAATTCAACCAAAGCTTTCAAATTCTTTTCTTTGAGCATTGACTGCTGGCTTGGAATTTTCCTTGCTAAAGTGTTCAACTCAAATGCAGTCCATTACTTTGTGACTCAAGGAGTAAAGCATGAATGGTGCTCTTTTCTTCCTTCCATTCATCACACCCCTCTGAAAAATGGCCTATGATCCTAAGTAGTTTCCTCCTAACAGTACCTAGACTGGCCAGCTGCTTCTCACGTTTGACAAACACAAACTGTCACAGGATCACAGGATGTTAGGGGTTGGTAGGGACCTTTGGAGATCTTCGAGTCCAACACCCTGCCAAAGCAGGACCAGAGAATCCAGCACAGGTCATACAGGAACGCATCCAGACAGGGCTTGAATGTCTCCAGAGGAGGAGACTCCGCAGCCTCCTGGCGGAGCTTCCAGTGCTCAGGGACCCTTCCAGTCAAGAAGTTCTTCCTCATGTTGAGGTGGAACTTCCTGTGCTGCAGTTTACATCCATTACCCCTTGTCCTGTCCCAGGGCACAAGTGAGCAGAGGCTGTCCCTGTCCTTTCCTTTGTGACCCCCAGCCCTCAGATATTTATTTATATATTATATTTATAGGTCAGATCCCCTCTCAGCCTTCTCCCCTCCAGACCAACCAGCCACAGAGCTCTCAGCCTTTCCTCACCAGGCAGTGCTCCAGTTCCTTCATCACCTTTGTAGCCCTCCCTTGGACCCTCTCCTGTAGATCCCTGCCCCTCTTAAACTGGGGAGCCCAGGACTGGATGCAATATGTGATGTGAGGCCTCACCAGGGCAGAGTAGAGGTGGGGAGAAGCTCCCTTAATCTGCTGGACACACTGTTCTGAATGCACCCCAGGATCCCATTGGCCTTCTTGGGCACAAGGGCACACTGCTGTCCCACAGAGAACTTGCTGTCCCCCTTGGCAAGGCTAGTGTTTAGCTGAACACTTGCTGTATGTTTTGACTTCTTGCAAATGCTTTAAAACTGAGGATTTTCCCAGCATTACCATGTTGCAATTTTGGATTTCCCAGCTTAGAGGCTGCCAGAGAACGAGTTTGGGTTCATGGGTCTTGGAGTTCAGCTTCAACTGAGCACTGCACCATTCCCATGAGCACAGTGATCTGGGCAACTCACAAACACCCTGGAGAAAGGAAATGCCACTTGTCCCAATTCAGAGTTTTAAGAATCTCCTTCTCTGGAGACTTTCAAGCCTTGTCTGGACATGCTCCTGTGCAACCTGTGCTAGATTCTGCGGTCCTGCTCTGGCAGGGGGGTTGGACTCGAAGACCTGCCAAGGTCCTTTCCAACCCCTAACATCCTGTGAGCTTGTAATCAAAGCCCAGGGCTAAGGTAACACATCCAACATCCCAAGCAGAAGTTAGCTCTGCACTTCCTTCAGATCTGCTCTCCCTCACACAGAAAGAAAAACCCTCAGGTCTCAGCTGAGTCCCTGAGATCCAATGTGGAATGTGATAGCAGTAAGATTAACACACACAACTTCACCATTCCAGAAGCTGACAGTCCCATTCCTTACCCAGCTGCTAGGAGACTTCAACTAGGAAAAAGGATTTTCTTTGCAGTTTTCCTGCATTGGGAATCGTTCCCAAGCAGTAAGAGTCACTCTTTTTTTCTCCCCAGAAATGTCAGCCTGTTACACTGCTCTTGTGGTGGCTGAATCCTCATTCCAGCTACGAGAGCGGGAAGTGCCACAGGCAGGGCAATGTCCCCAGGAAGATGAAGTGCATGGGAACTGAACTCTCCGTGCTCCATCCAGCCTCTGGGAAACCATTTCTGATGTTGCACAGCCTCGGTGCTGCTTGCTTCTCTCTGGAAAGAAATCACTGCTGTCTCAACAAAAGAAGAAAGAATTGCTTCTGTGGAGCAGGGAAGCTGGTGAGCAGGAGGCTGTAGCCCTAAAACTTCACAGAGCAGCATCTGCCAGTCTGAGTTGTGCCCTTCAGGTCTTAAATCCATGGAAACTGCGGTGGAAGTTTGTGTTGCTCAAGCATCACTTTCAATTTTGGCTAACAGAGAAATAAAAATGCAAACCAGCTCCGTGACAAGCAGCCCAGAAGTGAGCAAACTGCCCAGCTGTGCCTTAATAAAGCTCCTTCCTCTCCCCTCACTGCATGCTGAAGGTCGTTTGTTTCAGATAAGCACATGAAGTCATCAAAAGGAAGATTAATTCTAAGGCTTGATAACATTTCCCCTTTTCTGCTGGAAGGTCAGTAAGGTCTGAGAGCCAGGCTAATAAGCTCAGTGAGCTTATGCACCCTGCCCAAAACAAAAATGCCTAAAACTCTTCCCTCCCTCCTTCTCCTCCCACAGCTCTCCCCACGACACCTCCCCCGAGCCAGCATTACCTAACTTCTACACAAACACGCAGTTCCCAGAACCATCAACTTCACCCAGCTACAGCTTTCTGACTGGCTTAGGGGAGCAGAGGCAAAGAGCTACTACTGAGGGGTTCTGCAGCAGCTCTGCAAGGTAACCAGCTTCTTGCATTTTTACTTTATGTTTGTAATGCCTGACTGGTGGTGAAGTCAATGGACCCAAAAAAAAGCACCTGGCAAACTCTCTCGCTAGAATTTGCAGGAGGAGGGAAGTCTCAATATAAACCCAAAAATGCTTTGGCTTTACTTGCTTCCTGCAGGGAAAAAGAGGCAGCTCTTTTCCAACAGATCAGATTGTGTTCTAAAACATAGAATCACTGATCTGTGTTTTAGTCATGGGTCCAAGTTGTATGTGTTTAAACATCCATATGCATTCTACTCTAAAGCAGAGAATCACTGGCCTGTCTTTCAGTCATGGGTGCAAGTTGTATGTGTTTAAACATCCATATGCATTCTACTCTAAAGCAGAGAATCACTGGCCTGTCTTTCAGTCATGGGTGCAAGCTGTATGTGTTTAAACATGCACATGCATTCTATTCTAAAGCAGAGAATCACTGGCCTGTCTTTCAGTCATGGGTGCAAGCTGTATGTGTTTAAACATCCATATGCATTCTGGTTTACTTCCAGTTCATCGCACCAGACAGATTCAGAAAGCAGCAGTCTCCTGGGACTCCGCTCCAGCTGCTTGGCTCAGCACTGCCACAGGCTGTGTGCCCTCCTCTCCAGCCAGACCACAGCACAAAGCCTGTTCCCTGTAGCTTCTCGTACCTTTAGCAGGCTCGGAATTGCCAAGATGCTTCTGCTCCTTCCTCTGGTGGCTGGGCTTGCCCTGTCTGCTTTCAATGCCACGGCAAACGAGACTGATCCAAGCCAAGAGTTGCTTCATGACATACAGACAAAAGTGAACGACCTCTGGAAGAATTTGCTCTATCCAGTGCTGCCTGGCAACGAGACCGACGGGTTGATTTACGCCACTTGTGAAATGAAGCCCAGCTCCAAAATAGACGCTGAAAAGCCGCAAGTGACCGGGCAGGTCCTGTTCCGGCAGCATTACTCCCACAGAAGGTTAGAAGCAGTTTTTCACTTGGATGGGTTTCCGCTGGGCAATAACCAATCCAATCGAGCTATACACATCCACGAGCTCGGGGACCTCAGCAACAGCTGCGACTCTACAGGTGGGCACTACAACCCCTTCGGCGTCAACCACCCTCGGCACCCGGGGGACTTCGGCAACTTCCTTCCTAGAGATGGCAAAATCAGAAGGCACAAACTGAATCTCTTTGCCACTATGTTTGGTCCATATTCCATCGTGGGCAGATCCATTGTGATCCACGAGCAGGAAGACGACATGGGCAAGGGCAACAATAAGGCCAGCCTGGAAAACGGCAACGCTGGGAAGCGCCTGGCCTGCTGCGTGATTGGGATGTGCAACAAGAACCTTTGGGAAGAGAAACTCTCTGAAGTTACAGACAAGAAGAGAGGCCTCAACAAACGGCCACAGAACCGGGCTTAGGTCAAGACCAACAAGCCAGCTACAGCCCAGGCAGCACAAAGCACCTTAGGCCATGCCACTGGGCACCAAGCTCTACGGCAAAAGGATTTCCCTTTCCATTTGCTTGCTCCTCTGAGAAATGCCTGTCACTTTGTAGAGCCTCCTTTCTGTAAGTCCATCAATAAACCCAGCATCAACTCAACCTTGTGCTGGATTTTCTTGAAGGGAAAATACTTCCTTTTATGCAATTTGGAAGCTAAATGTGTGTAAAGCTGTTTATGGGATATTGACTGCACCTGTGTGCTGTAAGGGGCTCTGAAGGGATCCTAAGTTAGACACCAAAGGAGAAACAAGGTAATAGGAGCAAGTAAGAATCATAGAACGGGCTGGAAGGGACCTCTGGGGGTCATCTAGCCCAATTCCCCCTGCAGTCAACAGGGACATCCTCAACTACATCAGGCTGCCCAGAGCCCTGTCCAGCCTCACCTCAAATATCTCCAGGGATGGGGTCCCAACCACCTCCCTGAGAAATCTGTTGCAGTGTTCCACCACCTTCAAAGAACCTGTTCCTAGCATCCAATCTAAATCTACTCTACTCTAGTTTGCAGCCCTTGCCCTCATCCTGTCACTGCAGACCTTTGTAAACAGTTCCTCTCCATCCTTCTTGTAGCCCCCTTCAGGTACCAGCAGGCTGCTCTGTTTTCCCTGGAGCCTCCTCTTCCCCAGGCTGAACACCCCCAGCTCCCTCAGCCTGTCATTGCAGCAGAGCTGCTCCAACCCCCTGATCATTTTTGTAGCCTGCTCTGGACCTGCTCCATCAGGTCCATGCCCCTTNGTGCAACAAGAACCTTTGGGAAGAGAAACTCTCTGAAGTTACAGACAAGAAGAGAGGCCTCAACAAACGGCCACAGAACCGGGCTTAGGTCAAGACCAACAAGCCAGCTACAGCCCAGGCAGCACAAAGCACCTTAGGCCATGCCACTGGGCACCAAGCTCTACGGCAAAAGGATTTCCCTTTCCATTTGCTTGCTCCTCTGAGAAATGCCTGTCACTTTGTAGAGCCTCCTTTCTGTAAGTCCATCAATAAACCCAGCATCAACTCAACCTTGTGCTGGATTTTCTTGAAGGGAAAATACTTCCTTTTATGCAATTTGGAAGCTAAATGTGTGTAAAGCTGTTTATGGGATATTGACTGCACCTGTGTGCTGTAAGGGGCTCTGAAGGGATCCTAAGTTAGACACCAAAGGAGAAACAAGGTAATAGGAGCAAGTAAGAATCATAGAACGGGCTGGAAGGGACCTCTGGGGGTCATCTAGCCCAATTCCCCCTGCAGTCAACAGGGACATCCTCAACTACATCAGGCTGCCCAGAGCCCTGTCCAGCCTCACCTCAAATATCTCCAGGGATGGGGTCCCAACCACCTCCCTGAGAAATCTGTTGCAGTGTTCCACCACCTTCAAAGAACCTGTTCCTAGCATCCAATCTAAATCTACTCTACTCTAGTTTGCAGCCCTTGCCCTCATCCTGTCACTGCAGACCTTTGTAAACAGTTCCTCTCCATCCCTCTTGTAGCCCCCTTCAGGTACCAGCAGGCTGTTCTGTTTTCCCTGGAGCCTCCTCTTCCCCAGGCTGAACACCCCCAGCTCCCTCAGCCTGTCATTGCAGCAGAGCTGCTCCAACCCCCTGATCATTTTTGTAGCCTGCTCTGGACCTGCTCCATCAGGTCCATGCCCCTTCTATATTGAGGGCTCCAGACCTGGATGCAGTACTCCAGGAAAGGTCTCACCAGAGCAAAGAAAATGCCTCACAAGGGAGGCTATCCTGTGTTTAGCTTCAACCCCAAAAGTGAAAATATCTCCATGCTTCCAACAGATTTGGGTAGAGATAACAGACCCCTGATCACAAAAAAAAGGACTTCCCCTGAAAATCAGGAGAAGCACAAGTCTCTGTGATAGAGTTTAGATCCATTCCACTATTCTATTTGCATTTCCAGGTTTGAGAATCAAACATGGATAAGGTTCTTAACTATTTCAAATTGTCCACGTGGCCATAGCTGTCACACTGCCCACACCTGAGAGCAAAGTTAAAGAAACATTCCAGTTCACCAAAAGTCCCCAGCAAAAATTCCCCAAAGCCTCTACTTTGTGCCTCGTTAGTAACTAAGTTATGGATGCAAGTTGCAATGCTGCTTGACAATGATGTCAGAGCTGGCAGATCAGAGATAAATATTGGTTTCCAAAAATACTGAGTGTGTTTCTTCATACCAAAAAAAAAGTAGGAAGTGCAGCAGTCAGTTCAGACTGGGAGAAGTGACAGTGAAAAGCTTTAACACAGATAACTTTCAGCTTGCTTTCTTTTCTTTTTTTTTTTTTTAAATTTAGCACAACTCACTGAAAATCCTAAAACACTACCTGGTGACTATCATCCATCTGATGGCAGGAAGNAGCCAGTTCCTAACCCAGCGCAGAGTGTTGGCATCCACAGGCAGGACACAGGCAGGTAGAACGAGGGTAGCAGGAAATGGTTTTATTAAAGATGACAAAATGTATTAATAGAGTTGAACCATGTGCTGCAGTTAATCCAGGCAGCAACAAAGGAGAGGCTTGCAAATAAATTAATCTGCATCATTTAGAAAGTCAAACTGCAAAACAGAAGCTGGTAAACAAAATCCTATCTTTCAGATAGGTAGCAGACTTTCAACTTAATCTCAGTTAAGATTTTTGAAATACATTCCTGAGCTCCTAAGGATTAAAGAAATTCCAGTGGCTTTATTATACAAATTCCCATATGCTTAAAAATAGTCTCACTTAGAAAAGCAGCAGCATTCGAAAGGACACTTCTTCAGCTGTCAGTTTCACACGCTCATTTCACAAACTCTGCGACCATTGTTTTGCAAATAACCACATCCCACTTCCAAATCAAGTCCTTCCCACAGGTCCTGCCTCCATTCACTTGGAGGTGAGAGCCAACCTCCCTAAAATCAGTTTTTCTCCATACCCCTGCCACAACATTGCCTTCTCAAGTTTGTTTCCTCAGAGCCCAATCCTAAAAAGGCTTAGAATATGTCTGGTGCCATTTCTGCATTTCAGAAGTCCTAAAAAATAAAGGAACACAAACAAACAAATCCAAACCAAACATTCCCTGGAATATGCAACTGAAGTTGCATTGATTCCACAACAACACACTCATTAATTCACTGGGGGGGGGGGATCATTGTTCTAATAGCACAACAATCTAAATGACAGCAATATCCAAGGAAGATACTGACAGGAATAATCAATTAGCCACCACAGAGTGCAGCAAAGATCCCTCACTTTTACAGGTATCCTGCCTTTGAAGGCTTGTTCCTTGGAAAAGGCTAAAAATGTACCTAGAATACACCTTCAGTGGGGCTGAAAGGAGAGAGACAATATTGCAGCAGTGATAGAGCACTGAAAATGAGGTTTCCAGAGACACAGGTATCTCACTGGAACTTAATGATTGCAAAGATATAAAAATGGCATCTAAGAGGGAGAAATAGTCTGGAGAGGAGAAGGCTGAGAGGGGATCTGATCAATGTCCATAATATCTGAGGGCTGGGGGTCAGTAAGGAAGGGACAGGGACAGCCTCTGCTCATTTGTGCCCTGGGATAGGACAAGGAGCAATGGACGTAAACATCAGCACAGGAAGTTTCACCTCAACACAAGGAGAAACTTCTTGACTGTAAGGGTCACAAGCACTGGAACAGGCTCCCCAGAGAGGTTGTGCAGTCTCCTTCTCTGGAGCCTTTTAACACCTGTCTGGATGCCTTCCTGCGTGACCTGAGCTAGATTGTGGTCCTGCTCTGGCAGGGGGGTTCCCCTCCAACCCCTAACATCCTGTGAAGGTGTGAGGATAATTACCAAGATGTCCTGATTGTTGGGTGGTACATTGCTGTGTTGTCACAGAAGAATATACCAAAAGGAATCATTAAATCAGGCACTAAAAAGCTCTTGGTCCAGCACTGCTTCTACCTGCTTGAATTCTTGCACCAAGCTCTTTATTAATGAATAGCATTAACTGGCTGCTAAGCAAAACACTAACTCCCACAGCTGTGGGTCAGCAAAGTGGCAGCAGGGAAACAATGGAACACCCTCAGCATTCCTGAGCTCAGCTAGATGAAATCTTGACCTTCTTATTTGCTTGCCTCAGTTCTGACTGCATTGATATTTAGCTCTGTGCTGGATTAGTCTGTGAAAGATGGAAAATAATACATCTTGAATAAAATGCTACTTTGTGTGACATTCAAGCATTAAAGGAAAAAATCCTGCCATGTTCTCCCAGAGATTTCAGTTTCTGCAGCTATTTCTCTTCCAACTTGTCAGTACTGTCATTTATATGAGTCAATAATGCAGTCAGTCACAATTAATGGGAACAGCAAAACAATTTTTCATATACTTCAACTCTTCTTGGTTTTTCAGGTGATGAGGAATTTAAATGATCAGGGTAATGAAAATAAAAAAACCAACCCAAACTTTTCACAGTTACATGTCCCTAATAGGCTTAAATAAACAGATGGGTTTTGTTCCTAAGGGCTGCTGCTTAGTGTCAGCAAAATGCTGCAATGTCAAATTACCTTTAAAGAGAAAGGAAACCTATCTGAGGAGCACTGAGTATGGCTGCACTGCCTGCAGACAGACACTGAAAGGGTTACACGAATGCACCTGCTAGGGAAAACACATGAGAGCACACATAAGCCACATTTTTCACCTTCCCACCATCATTCCTTATATTTATATATAATAATTTACATACAGCCTTTCTTCTGCTGAATACAAACTGTTCATGGACTCTGACACCTTGATTATGGCAGCACCTGCTAGCTCATCTTCCATATACAGAGGAGTTTGTCACTACTGCTAATAGAAACTCTGTTTATTCAGTAGCTGACAAGTGGGCTGTAAAAATTTGCAGCTGGCAGTTATTTGTCAAAGGAGGACTCAATCTGGGAGGGATTTTCCTTTTTATTAGTAGTATTTTATTAAATTTGGTTTAATTCCCTCTGATTGGTTTCAAGTTCTAGGAGTGAGAAATGAACAGTTACAGACAATTAGGTCCCAAGCCAGCAGAAAAATTGCCTTGACGGCTGCTGGCCCATAGAAGCTCCCCAGCTGCAGCAACCATTCCTTATGCTACAAACAGGAGAGGAAGGACGTGCCTCCCCTTCTCCAACAGCTGCTGACTTCAACCCTAACTATTCCCTCGTTGCTGCCTTCCTGGGAGCAGAGTGGCACAGCTCCAGCATCAGGAGCGAGCTAGGCAATGACACAGCAGCCTCCTCTTTCTCCACTTATTAAGGAAATGTTTTCCTATGACTACATCAACAAGGGAAGACATTTAAGAAAGCAGCAAGGATGCAAATAAGCCTTCTACCACACCACAGGCTGGTGAGACGAGGAGGAAAGGAAGATTCATCCTTAATTCCAAAGGAAAAAGAAAATAAATCAGGCAGATTCCTTCAGAAAGGAGGGCACAGATGGAGCCGGCCGAAATCTACCACCCGTTGCTTAGCCCGAGGGCTGCTGCAGCTCCCCCAACTTGAGGAACACAAGTCCAGTAACTGAGAGTGCCAAGGAGGTGGACAGAGCATCACTGGTTCTCCTCTTGCTGTTCTCCTTGCTTGGGAACAGCATTGCCATGTCTCAGAGAAAGACTTCTGGCTTCTCTGGCGATGTTTCCTTCAGAGCTTCGTTAAACTGGGGTCTCAGTAGCTGCTGAAACAGCTTCCTGCCTCTCATCAGGTGAGCTGGGAGGGGGAAGGAAAAATTGTGCACAATTGAGACAACATCAAGGTTGGTAAGGAGAGAACTACAGGCATGCAGGGAGAGTTTTCAGAAACTTCACATAAGGGAATAGTGACTTCACTGTAGGGATGTACTTGCAGCCACTATGTGTCAAGAGACATAGAGCACAGTCTGAAGAACAAGCTAAAGCTTGCAGCCTTAAGAGGCTTCTCAATTTATCACCCCAAATTTTTCATCTTTGGCAGACACTTCTAACCATTAAAATAGAGCCCAGCACAACAACCTTTGACGTCACAGAAGCCTAGTGACAACGTGACAGATCACCTGTGTGACAAATCCATCTGCATAGAAACTTCAAATCACTACCAAAACCCCAAATGATTTAACCTCAGCACTAATTCCTTTAGGTAATTTCTGTGTTTGGGGCACTAACAGAAAACCACTATTATTAGACAAATATTAACAGTTCACTCTAAAAATCAACTCTAGAGCAGAGTTTCACCAATCATACTGGCAGCAGCACAGACTCTGCAAAAGCATTGCAGCGAGAGGCTCAAGATTGCATACCTCAAGCCAAACTGTTATGCAAATATTCACAGTTTTTGGTAGGATCAGATGGTTTCTCATCTTCTGGTCCAGGCAGCTCCTGAGAGCTGTTATTTGTGTGTGCAGTTGTATCACTGAGCCCTGCATGCCTTCCAAGGTCCTCAGTATGCACCACAGCCACTGCGCTGCTATTCCGGTCACCTCTCTCGCTTGGGATTTCGCAGTCGCTCTCTGAGGTTCCATCGTTGTCTTTCAGGGCCTCAGTTTCAGCTGTCTGTTCGTTCTCTGAGTTTGAAGGGTCTGTGGGGTCAGGGCTGGAAAGTGGAAACTCTCCCTCAGATGAACCATTAAGTTCTGCTCCAACCACCGAGTTCTGCTGCCCTGCAGAAGCTCCTGCTCTTTTCCCTTCCAGTTCTGCAACTGCCTGCGCTGTCAGTTTAATTATCTGACTTCCAAGCTTGTTTATTTCTTCTTCCTCGGAAGGTAGCTGGGGTAATGAAGGATAAAAATGTTTATTTTGGTTTCTGTTATTTAAGTTTGTTCCCTCTGGAGCCAGCGACTCACTTGCAACAGCACAAGTTTCATCACCTTCTCCCTTCTGTTCTGCTGAAAGAGAAATGGAACAGTGAGATCCTCCAGTCAGCCACAGGCATTTATTACACATCTGACCCTCTTCAGACCATCATCACCAGTGCCACAGAGATGTTTAGCTGAGTGAGGAACTTCTAACAGTGATTCCCTGACCCATCCCAGGGGAATTTCTTAAATGGTAAGCTAGCAACACAAAGTTTCTTGCTGGATCTGGCCCAGTTTCGGAGCCTGTCCACCCCTAAACTCTGACAACACTTTCGGAGCCACAGTCAGCACCACACTGTAGAACAGCAGGGCCAGGCAAACGTTTTGAAAGGTGTATCAAGGCACACAGCTACAAAGATTTTTGGCACAGCTTAACACTGATCCCCTTGTCACTACCATTTCCAGGGGTTAACACAAGCTGCATTTTATTTGGAGCTTTTCACGGGCTTTCAATCCAACACCAAAGTTCCATTACTGGTCCTGCAACACCTCTCCTAACAGAAAAGATTATTCTAATTTGGGTACCAACATAAAACAAAGCAGCAATGGAAGAATTTTAAATATACCATTATACCAAAAGGCAAACACTGAACAAGGCCTCAGAAGAGAGAAAACAGCAATGTGTAAACAAACAGCTTTGTGAAAGAGAATTTGTCCTCATCTCAGCTAAGGACAAAAAGCCTCATTGGAAATAAGCTTGTGAAGGCAAGCAAGGAAAATCAGGGGATGGCAGAGGGGTGGCTGCACTGCCTCCTGCCATGCAGTTTATGAGCAGTCACTCTGTCTCTCCTGCCTCACACAACACACAGGATGGCCTGGCTGCAGCCAGGCACCAGAGCTGCACAAGGCAGGAGCCTACAGTCTCCACCAGACCTGCCTCATCTGTAATCTGGGGGCTGCCAACTGAGTGAGACAAGGGTTGGCATGAAGGGAACAGACACTTAGTACTGTTAAGGAGGCCAGGAATGCTGCTCTGAAGAGCTGAAATATAAGCCTGTGGAAAAGGCAGGGATAAATTAACTTTCAAAAGGTGATCACCCACTGGATCTAATCCTCATTATCTGAGCACTCAGCTGGAAAAGTAGGAGCTCAATTTGCAGCACTGCTCTGCTTATGTTGTACATCTGAACACGTACTTAAAGTGCTTCCAAAAGAGCCAAAACTTGTGTACCTCAAATTGGCACTCAAAATTAGCAAAGCACTCTACCTCATTCTCTGTGTGCCTCAGTTTCCTCCCTCCCCAGCAGGTTAACACCATCCCATCAGCCAGCTGCAATTCTCTGATGATAAATTGTTTCAGAGCACTGTATCACCAGGAAAGCTCATGGAGAAGCAGTACTTCTGTCTTCAGGGAATGCTTGAAATAGCACACAGGCAATGCAGCAGGAGCAAAGCATTCCACGATGAAGGGAGGAACCTGATGAGCTGTTCATTAGCAACTGTGAGGCTCAAGTACAATCTGTCCCATGACACTACTCATCCTGGGCACTGGATAAATGTTCTGGGCTCCCTAGTTCAAGCAGGACAGGGAACTGCTTGAAAGGGTACAGCAAAGGGCTACAAAGATGATTTTTTTTAATCACATCCTACCTTCCATAGCAGGATTCCTCACTCCTGTGCTCTGACCTCTGCTCAGCCAGATGCAGATCCCCCCCTCACATACATGTCCTTCAACTCTATCAATCCCCATCACTTGAGAGCCCTGATCTCAGCCTTCTTCTCCTCTCTGCTCCACATTTTTGCACCCTCTAGGTTCACATTATCTAGAAGGAATGGGGTATGCACATTTTTTAACCAGCACTGATAGCACAAAGCAAGCTCAACAAGCATCACTGGTTTGATTTTCATTGTTTTGTGGAAAGTGAATGGGTCAGAAAGGGGTGGAAATTCCAGGTCATTTTTTCAGGGTGGAAATATTTTCCTTGGATTTGAATTTCCCTTCAATTACAAATATACTAAATAGTTTCTTGAAGAAAATACAAAGAAAAAAAAAAAAGAAAAGAAAAGAAAAGCAAACCAGAAACAAAACCAAACAATGAAACAACAAAATCCAAACCAACAAAATCCTCATGGTCATCAGAATTTAACACAAAAAAAAAAAAAAAAAAAATTTTTGGCTGACATTTAAAAAAAAAAAAAAAAATCAGTCAATGTAGAAAATGCAGCATGGAAAGCTTCAGCCCAGAGCTAAGGTTTGGCAGTGTTACAAAGCAACAGAAAGAGGTTCTGATGAGATCTGACAGGCAGCTTTAATTGGAACTGTAATACCAACCTCACCTAGGACAAGTATGTAAAGGAAAGAGCACGATGCTACCAAGTAAATACTTTCAGTAACTGCAGATTTAATTAAAAATCAATGATTAAGTAGGCAAAACAGAATATTTCTGAGTTGTTACTACTTGCCAAAGAACTATTCACTATAGTTTCACTTCTTATTTTTAGCAAAAGAATCAGCTGATCAAGATGATAAAAGCCAATCAGTCTGGCTGTCAGGTTTTATCAGATGATGACATGGATAATGAAGTCAAAATTAAGCCACAATCTATTTACTTTCAGGCCTAACAAATAAATTGTTTATGATGCTTCATGGTTAGCTGAGTAAGAGCTGGGCAGACCAAAATGCTACAGCCATTAAAGAGCTTATCCAAATGCCAATAGGCAAACATAATAATCCAGATCCCATCCATTATGAACAACTAAAGGGGGGGGGAATCAAGGTTATCAGTGAAACACTATCCTCTGCTACTGTCAAATAAAGTTAAGCCTGACTTTGGAGAGATGGTAAAGCCTGCTATTGGGGAAGGATTTTTAACAAAATACATGGCAAGACTATGAAAGAAAAAAAAAAAAAAGACAGTCAATTTCTCTGGGAAAACGAGTTGGGTATTTCAATTTAGCAGGTGCAATCAGGAAGCCTTTCATCTAGGTATCAGCTCTAATGCAGGGAAGTACTAAGCCAGTTCCTCCTCTGGAAATGCTTTCCTACTGTGCATTTTAACTGAGGGAGAAAGAGCAGGAGGCAGTTAACTGTAACACAGAGGGCACCAATAACTTCTCACAGTATCAGGTTAGCTGGCAGGAAAATTCTTTGAGGTGTAAGACCAGATCCCTAGCCCTGTGCAATCTATTCAACAGTCATTTTTCAGTTGGGTTTTTTGCCACTAGTGCTGGGCCCATCTATCCATTTTACTCCTGGATGATTTATTCAATCTCTGTGACCACTGAAACTTTGCCTTCTGCTATCCCAGCATGAAAATGTATTACATTTTATTTGGAAAGAAATGAGCGCTCAGCTCTTATCATGCTCCTTACATTCCAGGTTCTCACCTTGTACTTCAGTTTTCTGTGGCTTATCAGTAAGTGCTGACAAGGGTGACCTGGACCTCTGTATAACAGGCAAGGCTGGGTCACTGAACGTTATGGTATCCTTTCCACCTGAAACAAGCCAAGTGTGAGAACCATTTATTCACCAACTGCATCCCTTTGTCCACTAATGATATTCAAACGCATCCTACAACATTTTTTGCAATGCCATTGAAAAATACAGAACAGCAAAAGCATCTCAAATGATCCTTCCACAGCACTGAAAAAAAATATTACTCTGTCCTGGAGCTGGAATATGTAAGTCAAATAGAGAAAATGAGGCATGTTTGTACCCACAGCACTGAGTAAAGGACAGATTTGGAAAGAAGAACAGGTGCTATACACAGCAAATTATATTAGCAATTAGCATTCAATTCAGATTATTAATAATCAGATCATACCAAAAGTTTTACAAAGAAAAATGGATCATTTGCATGCTATTAACAGCAAGTGTTCAGCACTGACTCTTCACTATCACCCTGTCTCAATGATGAACCTGCTCATATCACAGTTTTACACTACAGACACACACACACATTATGCTACAGTGCTCCCTTAAAAATAATATTACAAGCTCAGCATAACTAAGAACTGAAGGAGCAAACAAGTACACCTTGCTGGGGAACACACTGAAAAAAAAAAAAAACCACCACAAACTACAAACAAACAAAACAACCCATCAAAATAAAAACACACACACACACAAAAAACCAACAAAGTAAAACATTTCTGAGCATTTTTGTTTTAAACCAAACGGAAAAGAGCAATTTTCCAGCTCTTCGAGAGACAAAATAGTGCAGGAAACGCTTCAGAGGACTCTGCTGTCGATGTCTCCTTTTCAGCTAGTTTAGCAATACAGAGAGCAACACCTGCAGATCCTTTAGGAAGTCCTCCACTCTTCAGGATGCTCCTGTTTTTAGTGACTGACACTACCTTAAACCTGGAGGGGGAATGGCAGGAAATGTGCAAGATCAGCTAAGCGTGGTGTTTGTGTGGCCTCCAGAACAACTGCCAAGCCATAAGTAATGGCTGGGGAGGCAGCAAGCTACTGCTCTATTTATCTCCATAAGAATGGACATTTATGTAACAACCACTTCTCCCCTCTAAATCTGTTTGTACGTTTCACCTTAAGGCAACATCCTAAATCTAATCACCCATCCAAGACAAAGACTTTCAAAAGAGCACCGGGTCAGGAGATACCCAGAATAAATCCAGCTCTGAGAAAGTTCTGGTACCTACTAAGAAATAATGAAAATTCCCATGGAGTCTAACTGGCCTACTCCTATCCCTAGCTACTTTTGAGATCACTGCCTGTAAATACCTTGATCTTGAAGGTATTAATGATATTTTTATACCCTTAACATGTTGGGGTGTAGAATAAATTCAGCTCTGAGAAAAGTTATGGTAGCTACTAAGAAATAAGGAAAATCCCATGGAGTCTAACTGGTCTATACCTATCTCTAGCTACTTTTGAGATCACTGCCTGTAAATACCTTGATCCTAAAGGTATTAATGATGTTTTTATACCCGTAACATGTTAGGGTGTAGAATAAATTTAGCTCTGAGAAAAGTTATGGTAGCTACTAAGGAATAAGGAAAATCCCATGGAGTCTAACTGGCCTACTCCTATCCCTAGCTACTTTTGAGATCATTGCCAGTAAATACCTTGATCCTGAAGGTATTAATGATGTTTTTATACCCTTAACATGTTGGGGTGTAGAATAAATTCAGCTCTGAGAAAAGTTATGGTAGCTAC
>VWZE01001778.1:138682-195605 GCA_013396675.1 Eubucco bourcierii | reverse complement strand
TAGTGTATACATAGTGTATATATACTATATATAATATATATTATATATATTATATATATATTAATATTATATTATATTCTGCAGCAAGTTTTGATCCCCCTGTCAAGTACACATCACTGTAGTAAGTAATAAAAATAATATTAACTAGTAGCAAAGTGGAAAACCCATCAGTGCAAGGCAAAATTAATTAATAATTAAACCCAAAACCCAAATCTATTGGTTCTTTCAAAATGAAAAGGCCCCTAGGTGAGTGCACTCTGCTGTAATAGTGAAGGAATTTTGTGTTGGAAGGAGTAAATCATACAGGGAACATACAGGGAAAGAAAGCATAGGGCACTCACAATCCAAAGTAGTCACACATCCAAAAGGTAACAAAAGAATCCAGTAGAGGAAGTAAAATTAAGAAATATGATGACTAAAAAAAAAGTGGGGAGGGCCTTTAAGAGAAAAGTTGAAAGAAATCCTTTTCTCTTTGTTTCTTTTGGAATGAAACAGAAGTAAAGCCTGGGCTGAAGATTGCAAGACCAGCTTCAAAAAAAAATTAAACCCAGCCTCTTGACTTCCAGCCAGCATTTAGGCAGCAAACACATTTACTTTCACATTTTTCTCTGAAAAGCAGCTTGGTTCCAGAAAATGAGGCTAAGCTCAGTATCCACACACCTAAGCAACAGATGTGGCCCAAAAAGTTGGATGCATGTTTGTTTATTAACAGTGCCTCACATCCATTCATGAAGGAGGGACATAGGGGTAGAGCTGCACATATTTCTATGAATGATGATCTGAAGCTGGATTACACCCAGGGAATTTCAATTAGCTGCCATGTAAGCTCAAATTCATAACTTATATATAGCTTTGTGTTCCTCTAATGAATTTTCCAAGGGCTTCAGTGAAAACTTTATAGATCTCCAAAGAAGAAAACAAGGTTTTAGTACCTGAACATTCTTCATTTTATTCTCCTATTAATTCTACCTTGCCTCTGCTCCATGCCAATTGCTGCAGAGCAAGAGGCAGTGCTGAAACTTTCTTATCTCAAGCAGAAAAAGGCTGAGTCATGGTCAGACCTTTTCTTAGGCCATTTTGCAGTGCAAATCTGGAATTTTCAGGAAAGGATAGATTTTAAAAAATAGGAGATTATTTATCTGAATCCCTTCTGAAACCAAACTATGAGAGAAGTTAAGGTGGTGCTTGTTGTGTACTATTACTGAAGACACCTAATACACTCTGCATGCATATCTGACACACAATGTATCTAAGACAATGTTTCTGTGAATATCACATTCAGCTTCCTTCCCAAGCTGAGTAGACTCACACAAAGAAAATCAGAGTCAAATTTATGCCCAAGCTTGCTTTCTTTTCAGCAATGAACCTCACAAGAGATCCATTTAATTAAAGCCTATTTTCCAAACAGCTAAAGTTTGTGGTAAGCAGAACAGAACTATGCTACCAGATTCACCACTGCAAACATCAAGTATCACTGCATCTTGATTTAGCTTCCCCATAGCTCATTCATGCTGTTGCTCAAAAAGCAGCTGACAAATGTCACCCAAAAGAAATCAGGAGTAGTCAACTGAGCTCTTTCTTCAGTGGCATTAAGTTTATTAACATTGTTTATTAAGACCATTTGGAAGATATTAATACCGTGGTGATAGCGGATGTTAAGAAATGTTATATGGACAATGATGCCTAAGCAGGAACATTAACTTCAAATTAAAACCCTGCAATTTATAATGTGTGTTTCTTTCAGTGCTAGACTGAACAGCAGCTTTCCTCTGCCCATTTCTTCCAAGTTCAACTCAACATTAAATAAGCTCCCCCCCTCTCTGGATTTAGGACTGACTAGATGAGATAGTCTCCGTTTTCTGCCCCTCATTCAAGCCAGCACTCAGCTGCAGTAGTGGTAGTTCCTACACTGTTTCTTACATGCTGCTATTTAATGGAGCAGAAGCTTTCCACACTGAAAACTGGTGACCCACCAGGTGCTGGAGGGCCCTTTCTGACCACCTTGTGACTACAGTCCACTAGAAAACAGAATTGCACTCTTGATTTAAAAGGTAGGGAAGTTGCCCAGGGAGATTGTGGCTGCTCCCTCCCTGGAGGTGTTCAAGGCCAGGCTGGATGAGGCCTTGAGTAACCTGTTCTAGTGGGGTGGGAAGAGTCCCTGCCTATGGCAGGGGGTTGGAATTAGATGATCTTTGAGGTAACTTCCAACCCAAACCATTCTATGACTCTATGAATCAACAAACCTTCAGGCTCAACAGACCTCACACTCCAGTGTAAAATGCCTTTACAACTACTTACGAACATCCCTTCTTACTATTTTCCTTAATGTAAAGAAATTGTTGTGCAGAGTAGCCTCTATTTGCTTTCATGGTCATCTAACTCACTCTGACTCAACATTTTCATCAGCCATATATAAAAACATTCAGGTAGCAGTTCTGTTTATTTACATTAAGTGAGAATATTTAGTGTACTGCTAAAATCAGTTACTAGAAATAGACGTTAAGCAGAACCTACTCCCAAATCCCACTGAGACATTGTAGCTCAGGCCTTCAGGCAGCAAAAGAAAAGAAGGAAAGAGACAGTTGTTATTGTAGGAACATTCATTGAAGTCTTACCTACACAGATGAACAATGGTGCAAGAAGTTCCCACTGTTCCATTTTGGTTTTAATACATTTTGCAAAGATGAGAAAGGCTGCAGTCATTAGGGTATGAATTCCAGGGAACATTGGTTTGGAAAAAACAACAAAGCCTGGGGTACCTTTGGCTGGTGAGTGCATGACACACTAATGGGCAAAAGTGCATTAGCAAGGTCTTAAGAGAAGTGTTTCACCTGCATCTTTCAAACTAGATGGTTTGGTAATGGTTTTAGACTAGGGCAGATTTAATTTAGACATAAGGAGGAAGTTGTTTACAATGGGAGTGTTCAAATACTGGAAGAGGTTGCCTAGAAATGTGGTTGAGGCCCTATTCCTGGAGACATTCATGGTCAAACTTGATGGACAAGATGATCTTCCAGGGTCCCTTTCTGCAGAATGTGAGAGGGAAAAAATGCAGGAGGTACATTATGAATGTTAGGTGATTAACTGAAGAGTAACTCATGGAAACCAATTTGGGACCTTCAGTTCTGGAAAGCATTAAGAGGAGAGCCAGTTCCAGAAAGGTGATAGAGAATGTTTATAATGGGCAAGCTGAGGTGGGAATATACCATGTGAGGCCAAACAGCTGAACAGCACAGATTTGTCTCAAGGTCTCCAGCTTTGTTAAATGTTTTCCTCTAGATGGCAAAGGTCAGGTGCTAAAAACACAGAGCCCAAAAACTAGAAGCTGCAACCACACCATCTCCCACCTCCAGCAGCAGCGAGAGGAAGCCATAAACAACACAGCCTAATGAGGCAAACACCAACAATGGAGTAGCATAATTTACAGTGGTTAAAGAAGACACAATTAGGTGTAATGGGAAGAAAAGAAGCAAAAAGTAAATGTAAATTAAATATTGCACATTTTCCTAACAGCCAGGTCTATTAGGAAGCAGATTAATCTCCCATTACTTGAGTAATTCAAACCCAAATACAATACTTAAGATGCTACAGGGAATAAGCTTGTTCTGGAGAGATGGACTAGAAAATTTAAGATCATTTACATTTCCAATTTCTCAAGAGTTTATGATTCCACAGAAAAACATTAAAAATACAGTGAGAAAACCCACAGAAGTTAGAAGTACAAAAAAGTAATAAATAACATTTGTTAAACCCCATAATGGTCAATATCCTCTGTATCATTTTATACAAGTGCTTAAATAAAACAGCTCCCTTTTTTTTTTTTTTTTATTTGCCTGCAGACAATTTGATTATTTCCAGTATTTACAGCTTTGTTTTTTTTCCAGCACACATATTTGACTTAAGAGTTTAAAGAGCAGTCATTTTTTTGTTTCTACTTAACATTTATTAGAGGTTTCTAATTTCACAAATGTGCTGAGCAGCACATCTGCAAAATAACTGTCATTAAAAAAAAATACTTAGAGCCAAGCTTTGCTTAAATGCAAATATAGCCTTAAAAGTTAAATAATGCAAATTGATAGCTGGAAGTTGACTAACCTGGAAGACTCCACAAGCCAGCAATTTCCAAAGTTCTTAATTTCTTTTCTAGCTCTGCCACACGATTACCTAGAATTCTGGGGGGGAGAGGAAAAAACAAAGCAAAACACAAAACCAAAAGCAAAAGAGAGGGAGAGTCAGAGATAAGATTCCTTTTACATTAAGGTAACCAAAGCCTACTTGCTTACATGACTACAACTTGTTACTAAACTAAAGCTGAAATCAAAAGGTAAAAGCTATGCAGACAAAATAAAGAAAACCCAAACCAAGAGCCAGTTTGATTTTGAAGCCCTAAGACACAATTCTGGCCTACTCCTTTATTCACAGAGGGTTTTTTTAGACACTGGAATGGACTGCCCAGGGAGGTGGAGGAGTCCCCATCCCTGGAGTGTTTAAGGAAAGCTTGGATGTGGCACTTAGTGCCATGGTCTGGTCGATGTGGTGCTGTTAGGTCATAGGTTGAACCTGATGATCTCAGAGGTCTATTCCACCCTCAATAATTCTGTGATTCTCTATCACAAAGATTGCTTAAAATGGCAAGGAATATCTTCTCCACTGTGTCTTTTCTTCCAGTGATGATTTCTGTTTTCTGTTTTACTAAAAAGCTTCAAGTTCTTTAGTGCCTTTACCAACCACTCTTAGTTTTTACTGCATTTCTTGGGTCATCTCTTCTTTTGTATCTGATTCCTATACAAATACTACTTGCAGCTAGCTGTCCTGTAGGATTTAACTTTCAGTCTTAATTCTCTCCCCAGATTAAATGGGAGATTTCTATCTTGCAAAGAAAGCTTTTTTTTTTTTTTTTCCCCCAATGAATTTTTGAAAGCATTTCTCTCACGGGCACAGCAAGTCTCCTGGAGTCAGAAGCCTTTAAAATAAATCCCAAACAAAACTCAATAGAGTGAGAAACCCAGATGAGGCAGCAGCTCTAAACATGACAGTAGAGATAATGGACAGCAAGTTTTACTCATCAAATTACAGCAACAGGATAAGTCAGTTAAATTTGAACTGAATGCTGAGAAGCAGCATATCACAACACAGCAAGGCAACACTATCTCCCCATGCTCACCAGAGCTCTGTAATACTGTACTGGGTGCTCTCCAGCAAGGGTTTTGTACTACAGACATTTGAGCATAATGGGAATGTCATTACTGACAAGATGGCAGAATCCAGGCAGGAAGTGAAGATAGCAAACCCAGCAGATATCAAAGGGGCTAGAAAAATTGATTAACGAGGACTAAGTAGTTTTGAAATCTCCACTGTGAGGGCTTTGCCATGGCACAATAAAAGCCTGTAAGCATTTGAAAGATTACAAAACTATCAAGATGAGAGAAAGAATGTAAAAGAGAAAAAGAAAGCTTATATTAAGTACCAAAGAAAGCACTGAGAGGTACAGGGTTGTGCATCAACTAAAAGGCAAACAGTCCAGTACATTTCTAAGCAGAAGACATATGGGAGCAGTTGTGTTTACTCCCCCAATGAAACTCAGTAAGCAAACAGATTGCCAGGGTTAGGATGGGTCTATTATCACCTTCTCTAATTACAATCAAAATTGTTCAATCTCAGATTTTGCTTGCAGAATGCTTCAGTGATGCCCAGAGACAGGATGAGGGGCAATGGGTGTAAACTCAATCATAGGAAATTCCATCTCAACGTGAGAAAAAGAATTTTTACTGTAAGGATGATGGAGCACTGGAACAGGCTGCCCCGAGAGGATGTGGAGTGTCCCTCCCTAGAGATCTTCAAAAACTGCCTGCATGCTTTCCTGATTGAAGGGCACCAAGACTGGGGAGAGGGCTGGAGCACAGCCCTGCAAAGAGTGGCTGAGGGAGGTGGTGTTGGTATCTTCTCCCAGGCACTCAGTGACAGAACAAGAGAAGACAGCCTCAAGCTGCACCAGGACAGGTTTAGGCTGGATGTCAGGAAGAAGTTCTTCACAGAAAGAGAGATTGCCCATTGGAATGGGCTGCCTGGGGAGGTGGTGGAATCCCTGGAGTGTTTAAAAGGAGGCTGGATGAGGCATTTAGTGCCATGCTTTAGTTAATTAGAAGGTGTTAGGTGATAGGTTGGACTTGATGATCTCAGAGGTCTTTTGCAACCTGTGATTCTGTGGCCTGCCCTAAGTGATCCTGTTTGCAGGGGATTGCACTCATGATCTCTGGAGGTCCCTTCCAACCCCTAGCATTCTATGCTTCCATCTGGCAGGAGAGACTCAGCCTTAATAACTTCATTTTCATATCCCAGCATATGGTGGCCCAACACCCAGCAACAGAGCTCTGCAGTAGAGAGCAACAGATGCAGACAGGCACAGAGTAACTTTTAAGATCTCCTCTATGCATAGACTGCCTCTTCCCATCTCCCTGTCTAAGGCCCCACCAAAGGTCAACTGAAGGATGTGAAGTTTCCCTGGCTTCCTAAAGCCTTCATACAACCACCCAAACACCTGCCAGTAAGGTCAGCCATGCTCACAAATCTAATTCTCTATATGACATGCAAACATATTCAGTTACAGGCTGACATCATCGTTTTTGTCACATCCTTGGTCATGATCAAGCTTGCCCAAGCTAGAAATGAGTGCAACATGTCCAAGCAACAGAGCAACTTCTACACCGACCTGGTTTGCATGGGTGCTGGCAATTTCAGAAACAAACTGCACTAAAAACCTCTTGTAATAAACAGTTTATTGCTAGCAAAGGAAAAAAAGATTTTTATCAGCTTGCTAGGCAGGGTTAGGACTATTTTTTGCATTTATGTAACTACTTAATCTCACAACATATTACTTCATACAGAATTCATTTACAACTGCCTGTTCAAATTAAGCTAATGTGTTTGTGAGGAAAAACACAGGGCACGACTTAAACTCAGCCACAGCAGCTAGAAATCAGCTGGGGAGTTGTTTGTTTTCTTTGTTTTCATCTCAAATAACTTAAATCACCTCTTTTCTTTTTTTTTTTTTCTTAAGTGGGACTGAAAAAAAATCAAGGTTGGATTTTGCCTGCTTGTCCCTAAGCACATACTCCCACAGCTCCTTCTACCACAACACATCCTTAGAAAAGAGGCAATAATCATAGTGTGTCTGTGCCAATGGCAAGTGGCAATGGGTATTTTTAACAAGACTGTAACAGCAGAGAGTTAACAGCACAATCAATTTCTAATCTATGTTAAGAATCCACTGTCTTCTTGTTGCTTCAGTGAATGAGGAAGCAAATCTACCTATTCTGCTGTTGCAAACTTTGATAGCCATGTGTCAATCTGCAACTAACAAAGAGGTTTTGACTTCAGTGTTTGGTGGAAAGTGAGTTCATGCTGTCTGAAAAGCCTCACTGATATATCAATTGTCTATCAAATATCATAAGTAAAACTTCTTTCCTGAAACAACCACCCCTCAACCTCATGTTCTTTTAGCCAATAAATCTCACTTTCTTCACAGAGCAGTCTCACAGAATGTTCCCCAAACATGCTCTTTGCCCAGAGAAAGCCAGGCAACCAGAGCAGAGGGGCCTTTCTAATTGATGTAAAACCTTTTGTCATTACAATTCTCTCTAGCCCCACACCCTTCTCAGCTCCCTACTTTGAAGAAATGCCTTCGACAAAAGAATGCATCTGCTATTAGTACCAGGTTGGGGGCCTCACCCTCACCTCTAACCTTCTCCAAGAGGTAAGCAGTTGATTCCTGATTTTCAGAAGTCAGTAGTCTTTTCTTCTAACTTTTTACCTGGCTAATAAGTAGTTCCAACAGCCAGCTAATGCCCCTCCAGTAAAGGATGTATTTCCCTGATGTCCTACCTGCATTTTCCTTTCTAACTTTAACTTTCTTGTGTCTTAAGTGTTTCTACTTGAAGTAGTTCCCATTCCTCCAAACTCCTCAAAAGCTTCTATAATCCAACTAAAGCCAAAGGTGACAAAGGCAATGAGTATACCACACAGGACTGCTGCTGAGGCTCTCCACTTCCCAGGATTTTTTTTTTTTTAACCCTGAACTATTCTGCACTGGATACAACTCTGCAGATCACAGCATACTCCTGACCTGCGAGAGATGCGGACTACGATCTGCCTCTAAGACCTGATCTTGTGTTGGACATAAAACACTGGCTTGTGCATGCATCCAATCTCTACTTTGCAGGTATATATGAGCAGTTGGGCACACAGATGTAAGAATCCTTATCCCCTTGTGAAGGGTTTTCTCCAGAAACCCCACACCCTGTACTTGGAGACAGTGGTAGCAGAAAGTAGAGCCATCAGCACACTAGCACCTTTGAGAGATGCAAGAAAGTGCACTGACCAAAGGGAGATGCAGCATTAGGACGAGTTTGCTATGGTTATAGACAAGAGTATTGAATCTTGAAGACCAGGTAATGATACAGGATGCATCCATGTCCCTGGGATAACAAAACTGTTGTCTGAATGTTTCCTTTCTGATTTTACAGTAGCAGTAAGAGGGGAGTAAGCAGGTGTTAGCCTTTCATTAGCACTGCTCAGTGCAGAAAGTCCTCTTGCATTACATGGCACACTTAACAGACACAAATTGACTGAACTGCTATCAGTTAGATCTGGGCTACATTTTCACAGCTTTAGTCTCCCTTTAGCTGATTAAGCATTTGCTTTCTCAAGAGTATTAAGAGTGGCTATAAACTGCTTCTCCATTTCTGTTGCCACACCACTAAGAATTATGCAATGGAGTCTGCCTAGTATCAGAGTTATCAATTTTCAAAATGAATCATCTATTATAGTGCAATACAGCTAACATCAGTACCACTCCTTCCTTTCAAGAAAGATGTCTGCCTCTTTCTGGCATCTGGTCCTGATGTGCTTTTGAGAAGCCTGAATAACCTCTGATTACCNAAAAGTGAAAAAACCCCTAAAAAACCTGAGCACAGAATCAAGCAACACTTCCTAGTTCTGATTTTCATACTGTATAAAGACAATAATAGCAGAATGCCATAAAATGTGTCAAAAATCATTATATTCTGCCATGGTAGGAGCTGTGCAAGACACAAAGAATTCTTCTGATGAGTAGAGCTGCTAAGAGTAAACAAATTCTCCTTGAAAGTTTGGTTCAGATTTTTTTAAGACATCATACAGCAGCAATCCAGCAGTGTTTATCTCCTACAACTTTTGGCAAACAACAGGAGCAACAGCTATTATTTGTGACACACAGACTGCTAGCCTGTGACAAAGGTTACACTGAAGCTCTTCAGATCCTTTCCTAGTGCAACATTTACTTTTACTATTCCCACCAGTGTTCATTAGCAAATTCACACATTAACAACCAATTACCTTATAGTTCAAGGGTGTCCTTCTTCCCAGCAGCTGCTTTTCAGCCCTCCCTAAAGATCAGACATTAGGAAGAAGTTCTTCACCATGAAGGTGGTGAGACACTGAAACAGGTTGCCCAGGGAGGTGGCAGAAGCCTCATCCCTGAATGTCTGTAAGGCCAGACTGGACATGGCCCTGGACAACCTGCCCTAGTGGAAGGGGGTTGGAATTAGATGATCCTTCAAGTCCCTCTGACCCTGACAATTCTGTGATTACCTGCTAGAAGCACCTTTGTGTTATTATGGTTTGTTGTAAATCAATCCTTACCAGCCAGAGGCAGACAGGTCTCTTGTCAGCCTCAAACTTCACTTTGAAAAAGTGTTTTTTCTCTAAACACATCCATGATTTTAAAACTAAAGAACCCACCAGTTAACAACAACAATAATTCCCTGTGGAAATGGCCCTTCCTTCCCATTTCCCTGAAACTCCCCCAAAACCACACCCTTTGCATAGTTTGTTAAGCTCTGTTTTACTCAGAAGTCACTCTACCTACTTGTTGGTTTGCCTTTGGTGTTGTATGACCATGTTTTTTTCATGGATAGTTTCCAGCAATGCAGTGGCCAGTGATTTGAGATCTGAAATGGACTGTGGTGTGGCTGGTAGGCTACATCCATGATCCTCCGACAGCAGTTCTTGGACTATGATGTTAAAAACAGAAATGAGTTTTGGCTTCTCACACACAAAGATGTGACACAGACATCAACTTAATGGCAAAGAACTATTTTCACTATATGTTTTTTTTTTTTTTCTTCAATTAACAAGTCCAAAAGACCAGAAATATAAACTCTAGCTGGCACAAAGATGGTGACATACACATCTTCTGTTAACTTATTTCTGCTTTGGGAAAATTAGTTTTGTTCACAAGGAAACAAATTCCTACTACTACTTTTTTTTTTTTTTTTTTTTTTTTTTTAANTTTTTTTTTTTTTTTTTTTTTTTTTTTTGGTACAAATCTGGCATTTCTCTCCCACTTACATTCAAACATAAACCTACAAGGAAGTATTTATACTATTTTTTAGAATTATTATCATTATTATATCCATCAAATTATTTAAGACTGATGTGAAAATAGAGCTCCATGACTACTCCTTCTGCAGCTCAGAGCCTGTAGCTCTCAACTACACCAGAAGGTTTGCTAGTATCAGTTTCTGTAAATCTCTATACCTGCCTGTATCTATATATGTCTACAGACATATAGCTGTATGCAAGCACATGCAGAAGAGGACAGAGGAAAAGTCAAAAACAGAAGAGTATATTTCAAGTTGCCATGACAAACATGAATCACCTTGTTTGTGTGTGTTGTGAGTACCCCAATGCCTAAAGAGTAGGGTGCCAGGTATATTCTTTGGCTCAAAGAATTTTCTCTCCCCCTTTCTTTCCCAATCTCGATATTTTCTTTGTTTGGGGGGAAAAGATTACTCCATTTTGCTACCCATGAAGAAATATGGAACAAAAGGATTTCTTGCAAAACCCCTGCTTCCAAGAACAGCAACAGAAAACCTGATGTAGGGCCCCTCCTTTATCACCCAGTCTATTTTTCATTGAAATACGAATTGTGATTGCCATTGTTAGCAGAGAAAAGAGATGAATAAAGAAGTGATTTGTCAGGGTCAAAGTTGCAGAGGGGTTTAGAGATATAAAAAAAGGAAAAAATGATAAAACTGACAGGGCAGAGAATGAATAGCAAACGAGTAACAAAAGGAATAGCAGACCCAAGAGGCAAATTCTACACTGTCGAGTCAACTGCAAACAGGACAAGAACTGGCACACAATAATAAACAGGAAAGAGAAGAAAGATTTTGATTTTGTTGGTGTGGAAAGGGTTACTGAAATTTAGGTGTCAGATGGAAGGGAAGAGATATGCAACACCATGCTGTGTTTATGCAATACCTTGCTTTGCAGACAGGACTCCAGTCAGAGCACTGCTGCTGGATCTACCGTGACTCTTTGAATTTTTTCGTCTCTCCAGTGCATTCTAAGGAAACAACAAATATCTCAGTTAGAAACACTGCAGCCAACAAATCTTTTCATTGGGAGTAAAGAATCTGGAACTCTGGATTTTGATTACAGGACAACTCTGCAGGGCCTGGAGCTTACCCCCTTAGTAAGTAGCCTTTGAGAGTGTGACTCTCCTGCAGCATTATTCTCCAGCCACAGAGTGTTCATAAGGCTACTAAGATGCATTGTCTCACTGCAGTCACTTCACTGTAGTCTTTCCATACTCTTCTCACAAAGCATTTTGAAGATTTGCCTATTCTTTGACAATTTGCTGAGTGCCAGTGAAGACACTGCAGTGTCCTGTGGATAGTTTTCAGAGGGAAAGCCCAAACTCCTCTACCAGAGTTTCTAGAAGCCCTTTTAGTATCAATTACAGATTTTCATGACTTAGCAGCAGAATGACCCTGCTACAGAAGTCCAGCTATTCTGAAACAATTATGGATCTGTGAAGCCCACCAGATCCTCAAGACACTCAGTTCTCACCCATAAACTAACTCAGACTTTGAGACGCCCAAGTCCTAAGTGTGAACAGACACAACAATGAACTTGGTATTTTGAGGAGCTTTGTTCATGCACAAAAAGCAATTAGTGATGTGACTGCTTCATAGTGACCTAAATGGTTAAGAAGTCCTACTGACAGTCCTAGTATAACACCTTTCATGCCTTGGCAAGCAGTCCTTCTGCAGGCCAAAATCACTGGCAGAAGAAAATAAGAAGGCTTGACTTCTGAGAAGAGTAAGAATATTTTGCTTGCAGGATTCAGTCCTGAAAGTTTCATGCAAAACAGCATATATCTTAACCCAGGAACAGAAGAGCAATGAAGACTCAGCAATCATTAAGTCACACAAAGAAATGGTCGTTAGAGAAAAGGGAGCCAAAACCTGCTTGTTATGGCTGCGCAGCAAGATTCAGCAAGCACTGCCTGATCTGCTACTTTTCACCCACCAGCAGGCTGGAAGGCTGCTCTCTTTCTCCAGCAGGAGGAGGGTTCTCCCACAGAACTTTAAAAGGTGCTTAAATCATTTTTCAAAATACTCGTGATGAGTATTCCTTTGTATCACATCAGCTAAGAAGGCTGGCAGGAAGACTGAGCATGTCATGTTGTATGCACACTAACACTGTCAGAATGCTAATGGTAGATTTTGCTTTGAAGACACAGTTTTGTTCTCTACATGCACATGAACATGAGAATGAACAATAACCTCCAAGCAGAGTTTAGATGATATACTGAGAGGATCTTACCTTATATTTAGCAATATTAGACTTGAGAAGGTTGACTTCCTCTTGAAGTTGTTTTAATCTCTCTTGAAGATACCTGAAAACGAAATGTAATCCTTTACTTCATATTACCTTCAAGTACTGCCTCAAGCGCTCCTCTGTACTACTTGGCATGTCCTCTCTTTGAACTACAGAGAGTTCTTTCCCCTCTGCAGTCCTGTGAGGGATAAAGTAACAAAATCTTACTGCTCTTGACCCCATAAAACTTTAAGTAGGGAAACAAATTGCATCAGAAAAGGAGGCTGCCCTTCTGTTAGATTTGTGAAGCATGCTGCAGAACCATTTTATATAGGTCCTCAGGTTTTCGGGGAGGGAAGCTAAATGGATGTATTTATGTCTAGAGGAAACAGCCAGGAAGCGTTGCCTTGTGTCCTCTGCACTTGAAGGTCTGCGAGATGGACACATGAAGATTTGTATATATGTCAACATAAGACTCAGCTATGCAGAACTTCTGCATTGCAATATCCATCACTTACATGGCACTTCTCATTACAAAGCAATCACAAAGTAGAAAATCTAACAGTGCCGTTGAAAAACGGCACACAGTTAACTGAAATAGTACAGTTCTTCCTGAGAGAGTTTATGCACTCAGACTAGATGCCTATTTTCACATTGGAAAACATCTTTTTCATGTATAAAGGGTTTATAAAATATCCTCTTTCATGTAGTGCTACTGCAGCTGTATTAGCATTTGTGACAATTTAACGATTTTAGAGAAAGAAATCATATTACTGTCAGGGGAGCAGGGAGCTTAGATTCACACAGAGCTCTGCAGGCCACACAAGCCAGAAAAAAAGCTGGAGTTACTGGAAGAAGTAACGCATTTGGTATCAGACTTTCCCACCTGAAGAGTAAGTCTCTGCAAATGGAAAGTGTCTTACAAGATCTATTTCACTTTCAGGTAATTGTTGACATTAAGGGAGGTACCTGCTATAGCTCTGTCAGTGACTCTCTCTTGTCCTTAGCAGAGAACATAAAACACATTCTTTTCCCAAGGAAGCGGCAAGAATATCTACACGGATGATTTCACCAGCAACTTTTGCTGGCCAATCACTTCATGTTGACAGCCTCTCCCTGTAGTGAGAATTATGTCCGAAACTGTTAACTCAGGGTACTCAAAGTCCCTGTTTGCAGTCCAAGATTAGCCCAGCACAGCTCACTGTGAGCTTCTGAAGACATCAGCTTTTAATATTTCTGCTTTTGGTACCACACAGTGATGGGAATAAACAGGTCTGCACTTCTTTTCCTTTTTCTTGCTTATCTCTGTTTGGGAATATCACTGACATCTCTGCAGCCAAACAAAACACTGTGATTTCCTGCAGCCTAACTTTCTCAACACTATTAGGTTGTCAGCTAGAGCACAAACAAAAGTGCAAAAAACGAATTACAAAATCTCTTCACTTTTATTCTTGGGATATATTTTATTTAATGTTTTGGTGTGACTGACCTCCTGATGCTCCTGCTAACGAAATACACTGCTTGCTCTGAGGAAAGAGTAGGATTTGCAGTGCACTCACCTGTTCTCCATACACAGAGCATCCACGTCGATGATGCGGTTTTCGTGCCCTCCTAAGACATGATTAAGTTCTTGGTTCAGTCTGTCAGACTTATCTTGGTAAAAAGACCGCTCCTCTTTCACATCCTGTAACTCATCCAGTGCAGCCTGGAGATCATATCTCAGACCTTCGATCTGAGAAGAAAGCAGAGCTGTAGGACTATCTTAAACAGAAGATTATCTAGCACCCAAACTGAAAACTGCAACAAGAGCTGCAGTCTGAACAGAATTGGCTTTGACAGTCCAAAATCCTTCCAAACTTCCCAAACTCCATTACTTTCAGTCTATTACTTCATTAATTTGAAGTAACTTTACACTTAAGACTTGTTTGTTTGACAAAATTTCTAGACAACTACTGAAATCTAAGGACAGGAAAAGAAACCTTAACCTATCCTACAACTCTGTTACAAATACATTAATGGGATTTTAGCACATAGTTTCTATGACTCCAGGAATTAACTGAAAAAGAATTTGTTGAATTTGGAGGATGAAGGAAAAAAAAATCTGTAAAGGGAAATCTGTACTAATTAGGAGATTTTCAGTGATGAAGTTCCACAGAATAGGAAGAACTCAGTAAAGTACAGAATAAGCCAGCACAGAATTGACAGGGTGAGCTTCCAATCAAGCAAAAAGATGAAGGAGTCCAGTACGAAAGATGTTCAAAGACAAAGAGTTTTAGACCTCCAAGAATCAGAAATGGAGAGTGTGAGAAAAGTCTGAAACGACACTGCACCTCAGAAAACACTGCAAAGCCAGGACGGACAGCAGAAGAACATGTGAAAAAAGGCCAGGGGATGAAGAGAGAGAGAGCATGAACTCGGGGACTGGGAGCACAGAGAATCACACTGGGAGAAGACCAAGAGCTGTCAGCAGTCCTTCTGAAGTAGCACTACACTTGAGTGAAGGCTGGAACCCAAGAAACAGGCACTTCCTCCTGGATCACAGAGAGTCTCGTTCTAGGTGGAAGCTGATATTGGTAGGAATGGGACTGAGAACAACTGAGAGCATAAACTCTCTAAACTGTCCAAAGAACTGCATATCAGTAATAGGGAAAGACTCTGATAACTGGATGTTGCATGGTACATGGTATTAACACAGACTGGAGGTAGGCAAAATGATTTTTTCAAAAGATTTTTTCAAAAGAAGGGAAAAAACAGCTAAGAGGTAGGAAGATGGGGAGACCAACAACATTTCTATAGAAAATCTGAATGAAAGAGTACCTTTAGAACATGCATCAGCCACCATATACTGAGTTAAATACTTATAACATCTTTCTCTAAGGAGTCTTTTTCACTGATATTCACTGACAATATTCAATTGTCACAAGTTGCTGCTGCACATTATAAAGAGAGTAGAACAAATAATCTAGAAAAGGAATTCCTGAGATTAGGAAACTCACTCTAACCAGCTGTGCATGTTTCAGTTAGTGGTCAATAAGAACTATTTAACTAAAAACCCCAACACCTTCACCACTGGCTGTAATGCTGATCAGCAACGAGCCCTCCAAGCAGTTCATGCTGCTACATTAGGTCTGTAAAACATCCCAGTATATGCCCTTGTAGTTATTACCTGTTCTCGAGCCTTCTCCAGTTGTTGAACAAGGTCCTCCCGTTCATGTGCTGCAAAGTGGCGAGCTCCAACTTCATCATCTCCAAGTCTTTGCTTTGCTATTGTCATTCGAAGGAGCTGCAATTACAAACCCAGCTTTGGTGAGCAAGAGAACACAAGCTGTAGCGTCACAGTACATCTGCATTAGAAAGAGTAAAGCTGTCATAGATTTCATCTCTTCTAGGCTAAACAGATGTATTATTTCAACCAGAGGGAATTTTCTCAGCTGAGGGTTCAGTCTTGTTCTCTGAAAAATTCCAGACAAAGCAACAAGAGGAGCTGAATTAGACTCTACATCAATAGTCATCAGAGCACGCAGAGGATGAAAGAGCAGGTAAACACAGACAAGCGGTTAAAGTCTTCTCTGGAGTCAGGGCAACTAATTCTGCTCAGACTAAAATTAGACAATTCTCAGAAAGACATTTTCACAGGTAAATCTTAAAATGCTCTGCAGCAGAGAACTCTTTCTAGTTAAGAAGAAAAAGGTATGAAGTAGCTTGCTTAGCTTTACTTTCCTGATACCACTTAGAATCCCAGGTGCATCTGCACAGAATTTGCATTAACAGCTGCTAATACATTTGCCTGTGCATTTTTCACCACCTAATCACAAAATGTAATACATGTTAAAACAAAAAGCACAAACAAACAAACAAAAATTGGCTGACAACAAGAAGAAGACTTGGCCGAAATGCTCAAAGGACTAACAAACCCATGAGCTTTCTGACTTCTGAAAACAGTTTGACTTGAATTAATAGAGAGTTATGTTCAACATCCAAACAAAGAGCAACTACCTTTTGAGAATCACGGAGTACCAAAAGGACAGTCTCTAAGGCAGGCAGCATTTACACTTGTTTATACTGAGCACAACAAGGCAAAGGTGTTGCCTCCCCACGGCCTCATTTGTAGGAGTTCTACAGAGACTAGAGCAACCAACCACAATAACTAGCCTGACTTTCCCCCTATCTTTGCCTGCACCAAGGAATTAATGTACATCATTATATTACAGAGTTAGAAAAGAATCAATCTTCTGAAGTAGAAGACTGTACATTAAAACCTGTCTTTGGTATTTATGTGATGCCAGTCGCCATAGCTGCAATGTGCCAATTAAAATCCTGCTGATGCAAGACATGCCACCAAAATCATCCTCCCCACTTATTTCAGCTCCAGTTCAGTGCAGGTCACTGAAGCTCGTACAACTTGTTCTGATAAGCGGTTTGCTTGTGCGAGGGAAGTTGCTCCCCCAAAAGTAACTGGCTTTGGCAAACTACATTTCCCTATCCCCACAGGGAAAGCATAAACCACTGCACAGTTAGCAAGGCTGAAAGGATCCCAGAAGATATAATTCCTATTAATTTCTTTATCAAAACAAATAAGTCAAAAAGGCAGCTAGCAAATCCTGGAATGGCTTCATAGCTTTGGGACTGGGTTTATTGAAATGCTAAAAGGCTGATGAACAAAAGGTATGGTAATGTGATTTAATTCAGTAAGATTCATTTAATTTCTAGAACCTCTCAACAGTGAGAAAGGCAGTAAAAAAAATAATGTAATAACATTTTGAGGATTCAGTCTTGCTCAGAAAAGCTGAAAATGGGAAGGGGAATCACACTTCACCAATGCCTGAAGCACAGCAAAACCGTGTTACGCTCGGCACCGGGCTGGGAACTGGATCAGAGCTGTGACTCATGCACTATGACCAGCTCTTCTCCTGCCCAGGAGGGGGTGAGGCATAAGATGCAATTATAACTGCAAGCAATTACCACTTGCAAGGTCAAGCACTCTGCCAACAAAAAGAGAACACTTTATTTACTACTAATTTGGGGGGAGAAAAAAAATGCAAAATGTATGAAGACTTACAAAGAGAATGCTTCAGAAATCACAATGTAGCTAGTAAAAGCATCATTATAAACATATATAAAATAAAATCCAATAAAATACCAATCCATAAAATGACAGAGTGTTTCTTCCAGACAGTTGGCCAATCAGAGAGTTGACAGGGCAGAACAGGCCAAGTCCCCTTTTATTCTGCATTGCGAATGTCTCATGAGGCAGCACCACCTGCTGTAAAATTCTTCCCTCAAAACGCTGTGACCCAGAGAGACACTAAGTGTTATGCCAGAGGGTTAAGGGTTTATTTCACATATTACTGCTTTGTTATAAACTTTATACACCTGCCCTCTGGCTGCTGTATTTTTATTTCTGTCATTCAGACATCACGGAGGAAAGCAGCACTTAACTTCATTTTGCAGCTAGAGAACAGGTTAACACTACCCCTCCGGATTCTGTAAACAGCATCCACAGCAGAGTGGATTTAAATTCATGGCACCTTAGCAGAGAAAGCTGTTTGTCAAGAGCCTACAGATTGTTAACCAAACCAATCCAGTGCCACAAGCCACTAGTCTTTATTAGTTTAATATCACAGGGTTTTTTTAATCAGCCGAAATAATTCTTTATTAAGTAGCAACTCCATAGTAGCCCCACAAGGCTCCGAGCAGGCTTTGCTGTGATAGCTGCTGTGCAGACAATGTCTGTGCCAAAGTTGTACATTCCTGATTATCAGCAAACCACACAGAAAGAGAAGGGGAAGCAGTAAAAACCAACACATTCTTCATGGAAGGCAGAAACCATCACGTTTAGCCTGACTGACAGCAATTGTCTTCACCACGTTGCCTAAATCTTAAAAAGCGGACAAGAACTATGCAAATTTAGTACCTTAAGTCCCAGTTCTGCCAAAGCAAATGCACCACATGTAACAGTTTGCACTGCTGCTGCATGAATGATTGTCTGCCTTACGATAACGAACTGTCAGTAATACCGCAGCCATTGTTCTCCCTGCATCTTCCTCTCGCTGTGCACTGCCCTCAACAGCTTAAAAACCATTTATTTGCGTGGGTAGCAATTCAAGTGGAGGCAACTGAGTCATCTAATCTTCCAGAAGCCTCCAGTTTTTCTTGTAGTTTCCATTTTTCACCCTTTCACAAGAGATTTCCTAACTAACCTCTTCTAAATTTCAGTAATTGTTCTCTCAGCACTGCTGCCAGAACGTTAGGAAGGAAAAAGATTTACAAATAACTATCATAGACACAGAATAGTTTTCATGTGTCAGAGCTGATAAAAGAATGTGATCAATCATAAAAATAAATAGTCTCAGATATCTGTTGCCGGAGCACTGCAGCCTAACTATTGCTGTATTTCTCAAACTGCAGCAACAAATCCTTCCAGAGGCTGCTCAAAGAGGTTTTATTGTTTGTGCCAACAGAATTCTAGCTGAGATTACACGAAAAAATTAGTCCAGTTAAACCAAATGCATGTAATTTGTTCTTGCCTAACTGATGACGTACTTAATATGATTTCAACAAGTAAAATGTCACCAGTTTAAGGTCTTCTTGCTAATACAAGTGACTGTATCCTACTAGCGGCAAACATTAAAGCAGGGAAAAACAAGTCAAGCTATCAAAACAATTCTTTATCAATAGAGCTAATGTGTGATATTTAAAGAGGTTTTTTTTTCCTTTTTCAGTCCTACAAAGCTCTTGCCACTCAGTGACAAAGCCTTGCATGAGTCACCCCTGCTCAGACAGAGGCAGAATTGTTCATTCATAAGCAGCTTCACTTGCTGCAAAAGCAGCTGTTTGTTCATCTTTTGCCAGAAGTAAGGTTGACGTAGACCAGCTGGGCAGGATGCCCTCCCTCATTTTGGGAAAAGCAGGGAGAAGAATGCAGGGAAAAAAATGTAAGAACAAGCAAATTATTATAGTTCTTTGTTTTTGTATATACCATGCATTATCTGGACTCCAGTGCCTGAAGTAACCCAGCTGCCAGTGCAGGAGAACTGATGAGCAGAACAGAATAACTTCAGGAACAAGCCTAGAATTTTATCACCAAAGCTAGGAAGGAGTAAAATCTGACACAGGAGGAGAGTGCTAAATCCCTCAGAGAGATGGCAAAGCTTTTTTAGGCACTTCAAAAAAACTGCAACCTGACTCTAAAATAAGCTCTATTTCTCATTTACTAGGAAAGTGAAGAATGTGTTCCAAAAGTGAAAATCCTAGTCTAAATTAATCCCTGTCTGATGCAGCTCTTTCCTCCCCCTCTTTATTTAGTGATGCACTATTTCCCACCTTATGGAAAGGGGCAGAGGGGGCAGAATAAATCTTGTGTGCTTTTTCCATTTGTTATGAGGACCATGAATTTCAATTCATGCTAAGAATACAGATGCCACAAAGATGACCAGCTAATACCAAGATAACCTGCAAAGTTAAATCTAAAGAAAGCCAGTTTGACCACAAAGAAGTAGGCTCTGTGTTACTAAGATTATGTTGTTAAAATTTAAGTGTCAAAGTTATGTACCTATATGTCATAGTTTCGCTACTTTTGTGTTCTGTTTGTAGTTATAAACCCTTGTTACATGTTCAGGCCTGGTTTGGGAAAGGTTGTATTGTATAACAGTGGTACTGGAAAACTGCAAGGCATTGTTTTCTACACTGTAATAGAGTTCAAACAATACCATGCAAATGAAAAGAAATGGGAAAGCTCCTCTGTGAAGACCTGAGCAAGCCACACTCAATGCTATGCCTACTACAAGGACAGTCTCAAGCTGCACCAGGGGAAGTTTAGGCTGGAGGTGAGGAGAAAGTTCTTGTCTGAGAGAGTCATTCACTACTGGAATGGGCTGCCCAGGGAGGTGGTGGAGTCACCGTCCCTGGAGGTGTTCAAGGCAGGTTTGGACGTGGCACTTGGTGCCATGGTCTAGTCTTGAGATCTGTGGTAACAGGTTGCACTTGATGAGCTTTGAGGTCTCTTCCAACCTTGGTGATACTGTGATACAAATTCAGGCCTCCCTTGACCCTCTCCCAATTCCCTGCACACTTTCAAGTAAGTGCCTTGTGATAAACAACAAAACTACTCTAGCACAATACGCTTGTGTTTAAAAAGATACATAAAATAAAATGAACTTCAGTGGAAAGAAAAAAACCTCATCTGAATAATTAAAAGTTGCATAATTTTTATTCACATTTTAAAATCCCAAAACTTTAATACTGTAGTTGAGAGAAGTTATCATTCATTATTTGTTTCATTTTTTACTTCGTTAACTACCTCGACTCTCCAATTCAACCTCTCACTAGTTTGATCTCTGAATGTACTTCTGCATACAGCTCCAGCTGTGAATGTTACACACATTTGGCTTGAGTTAAAATATTTCAATTAACAGAGACAACAGGAGTTTGATTAATACCAAATGGTAGATTTTGAGCAATGTTCCATATAACTTGCTAAATTTAGCAACAAAATAAATTGGTTATGTAAGGGTAATAGGATGGGGCTTAATGCAAAGCTCACTATACATACTTGTCATCAACTGCTCCATATTTTCAAAGGGAAAAACTATGTCCCCCCTGCTGGTTTTATCATTTGCTAAAATTTTGCATTTTCATGGCAAAAAAAAAAAAAAAGAAAATTATCACATGATTAAGCTGATACACCTATCCCTACTTATCTGTAAGAGGAAATATCAGTAATAAAATACATTAAAATGAAAGAAAGAAAAAAATCTGAGATCATTAATGCAAGGCTAGGCATAAAATACATAGTTAAAAGACAGAAGAGGAAAACCAGCATACAAAAATATAAAATAAGCTGCACTTACTGGTATCCTGTACAACTCTCTTTTGTTCTACTGTTTTGAGCATTCACTGTAATCAAAGTATTCCAGAAGCTCTGTAACCTAGTGTTTGATTTTTTTTTTCCTAAGAAGTAAATGCAAAAATCCATCCTAGTTTACACATTTGATGCCACTTACTGATAACAAAAGTTTGCAATACCTTATTGTCCCCTTGTACTTCCCCCAGCCTTTGTTGAAGCTCTCTGATCTCCTCTCCAAGGTGCTTGTTTCGATCATGAGCCTCACTCAGTAGCTGAGCAAGATTTGCCTAGAAAAAGAAGTATTAGACAGATGTTAGTGCCCACAGAGAGAAGTGTAAGTGGTGATGGAAAAGAAATCCTAGTCTGACTCCTTATCTGCCAACAATCTATCTTTTCTTCTTGTTGCTGGCACTCAGACTTTGTGCTTCATTAGAGAGATAACAAAAAAGTCACCAAAGTTCCTTTGACAGTAGGAAACACATAGAGCAGGTATGCATATACACTGCCAGAACAGCATACAAACCCCAAAGAGGACAAAGTGAAAATATCCCTGGTACCCTGGTTGGTAGGAAGAGCAAAACTCAGAATACTTTTACAATATTTACATGAAGTTCCTAAAATAACAGTTTTAAATTTGTATATAAATAGACAAATGGATAGCTGAGAAATAATTATCATGTAATTTTATGCCCTAGTAGTGTTTAAAGCAGATTCCTAGCCAGTAAAGAGGATGCCAGGAAGAGTCCCCGCCATTATACAGAGATGTACCATGGGTATCTACTAGCACAACACATCCTATGTGACCTGTTTTGTGTTGTTAGCTGGTGTGGAGACTTTCAGAAAAACAGAAGTGAATGCTAAAGATTAAAAATAAACATTCCACCCTTGCCACCCAAAAGCTGTCATTCGCATTAGTCTGGTAAATCAGTGGAGTGAGCAGTCTGGTCTCTAATTTTACAATTAACTTCCATCAGGCTAATCATTAATTGAAGAAATAAAGTAATCTCCTCCTTTCCTGTCTATGATATCTGAAAATGAGCAAATATTACAGATTAGTATCTTTTTCCCCTAAAAATATCACAAGATCAGAGAAATATTGACCCAGCACAGGCAAAGCCTACCAATGACCTGTATTCTAGGACTGTTATAACCACCGTGGCTATGTGCAGCCTTTCGAGACACTGCCTATGGACAGCTAAGTGTGTCATCCACTGCCAGAAATCTGAAGAGTATCAAAAGAAATGAAAAAAGAATTTTCATCTTCTGAGCATGACTTGGTAAAGCCCCATGAGTCAGTATTTCTAAGCCACCCTCACAAATAACCCATGGGTTTGAGGCCAGTCCATCAACTAACTCTTGCCAATTTTAGTGGTTTAGGTTTAGATTCCTCACTTGCTGTGTTTCTTTTTCAACTCACCCATTTCACTGTTTTGATATTTCTCTTTCTTTTCCAGCCTTGCTCTTTACCCAGACACTCTCACAACTACTTGACAGTCCCACAGGATGTTTTTCTGAAGTCTATCTTTAAAATTCATACACTATCAAACCAACAAGTTGTCTGACAGCCATTCCTGAAACCTTTCCCCTTGTTTACTAACACCTGCTATTTCCACAGGTCCTGTTTTATATTTAACAGAACTATGAATATATTAACATGAATATAGCTATGTATGCACCTTACCATTTGCAGGATTAGACTATTAAACTATCAAACTCTAATCAGATGGTAGTTTTGAATGCTACTGTATGTCAGCTCTCAATTCCAATTGGTCTCGAATACCTTCAAACCTCTAAATAGGAAAATAAGTCTAACTGATCTACCCTCCTTGACGAACAAGCCTAATTCATGGCTACAGCTTCTGTATTTCCTGGTGCTCTGGATGGAAGATTCAGAAGAAAGTAAGCTAAGTTTCCCACAGTTTTGAAGAGCTTATGAGCATTTTTCACACATAAAGACTGCTAATAAATAATTTGAGAAAAGAGTACAACAGCAAAAACACATAGGGAGCCAATTATAGGCCAAAATTAAACTGCATCTGAGGTCACTTCCAACCCCTAATGTGCTGTGATTCTTTCCTGTGAGGGAGCCAGAGCACTGGAGCAGGATGCCCAGAGAGGTTGTGGAGTCTCCTCTGGAGCCATTTGAAACCCACCTAGATGTGCTCCTGTGTGGTCTGCCCTAGGTTATCCCACTCTGGTAGGAGGGGTTGGACTGGAAGCTCTCTAGAGGTCCCTTCCAACCGCTATCATTTTATGATTCCATGATTTATTTTCAAGACAGCAACCATTCAAGCAATGCAAAATGTTTTGGTAGAACTTTTTTTTTTTCTTCACTTTAAACAAATGTGTAACAGTTATTCATATACTGAATGAATCAAGGAGCTTCAGAACACAGTCACTCAATGGTTTTGAGAGGTACCCCTTACTGGTTGTTTAAAAGAAAGAAACCTGTGTTTGTAGGAAATTGTGTTTAAACAGAACTATCTATGGGTACTGCTCAGATGCAATTATTTTTATTTGTTGGGTTGTTTTTGGGTTTTTTTTAAGGAAGCTGACTTCAATGAAGGCCATTCAGCCACCTGACTGAGTTAGTTAAAAGGAATATGATTTGCACAGACCTTTCTGAAATGCTTCTATTTATAAAGTCTCTTTTTATGATGGATTTTAACAACTCCTAACACTGCAATAGCAGATGTAATTTCAACACCTGGGAAGAACTCAATCTCACTAATCAGTGTTTACAGCCACAACATCAGGATTCGAGCAGTCTGTAGTCAAACCCCAGCTCCCAGTAACTGCAGGAAAGGCATTACCATGCCTATACTAAATCTTCCTGCTCAGATTTATTTCCTTTAAAACCATTTCTCTGGGATTGCAATTCTATGCTGAATTTTATTTTGTCAGTCATATAAATGACTTAATATGACAAAAAGCTTTATTCTCGAGACAGGGATTTTGGAAGTAACTTGAAACGAAGAATTTCAGACACTAAAATAAACAGCCTTATTTCACCATACTAAGAATATTACCATGAGCTAAGTATAGACTTGCTTCTTAATGCAAAGCTTCTGTTATATTTCTGTTAAACTAAAACAACCAAGCTATGTCACAGCAGTAGTCTCCAGCAATTATTCATTTCCCTGGCTTAGAGGTTCTGTACAACATATAATTTAGATTGTCCAGAGTTTTAAAGGTTTTGGCAAGACCTCATTAAAGCACTCAGTTAAACATGGATAAGAGAAGAAGCATTTGATTTTCAAAAGTGGTCTGCTGGGTTTAAAGAGAGCCAGCCCAAAAGGATACACTGATCAACACCTGGCCTGGGTACCATTTCTTTGGCATATATGAGCAAACATACCATATGGCTGAAAGATGATAAAGCTAACAATGGAGAACCAGCCTGGTGGACCTGTGAGCGTGTATTTTTGGAGGAAAGGGAAGAAATCTATACAGGGGAAAGGCAATTCATTTTCCCACCTGGCAACTTCTTTTCAATATTCATAGAACAAACACAGAATTCACTTAGAAATTCAAGACAAGTTACTTCAGCAGACAATAAAGCTCATATCGTTTACCAGTGCAACTGAGAACGATTCTCTGAAAATTAGCCAAATTCAACTTCTCTAGGCTCAACTTCTTCAACAGTTCCTTTTGATGCTAAGTGAAGCCTTTAAAAGGCTCCTGTAACTGTCAGAGAGTTCTTCCACTCAGGCTATTCAAAACTAACTCCAAAGCACTGATGAAGATTTCTGAGTTGTGGGTAATGGGAGGGCCAGGCACAGTGGTCGTGTATCTTTCTGTTGCCTTGTCTTGCCTCTGCAACAACCTGCAGCAGTGGAAACTGTTTCTCCTACCTAATCTCAATGTAACTATTTGTAATACTAAGTAACAGATAGTGCTTCATGCAAGGCCCCGAGTAAGTGCCTGGTAGCAGATAACCTTTTCAGAGCTCTGTCTATCTCTGGCAACACTCAGTTTCCAGCAGGTATTTTTGAGCCTCTGTAGTGTAATAGGCTCTGCTGTGGGAAGTTTGGATGTTAAATAGTCACAGAATACCTCAAGTTGGAAGTGACTTGTAGGGATCAGCAAGTCCATCTCCCTGCTCCTCAAAGAATATATAGAATAGAATAGAATGGTAAGGTTGGAAGGGGCCTCAAGGATCATCTGGTGTCTAAATGGTATGTCTAAGAACACAGTCCACATAGTCCTTGAACTTTGGCTTGGTGTCATGACCACAGGCCTGGGGAGCCTATTCCAGTGACTGAACCTCTCAGTGAAGTACAATTTGAGCACAGTCCAAAACCCATTGCAGTACTAGGCACAGGACACTGTCCCCATATTACTTTTTCCTCTGACTAAAATCAAGTGTGACCATAACCAATGATCCCACCAGAAGCCAAGAAGAAAGGAGAAAAGGACTGATGTGAGAATGCCAAGTGGGAAGCGCCTGCCTTTATTACAGAGGGAATAAAAAAACACCATAAATCAGAACAGCCCAGAAAGAAGATGGGATGGGATCATGGACCTCAGCTTTTTCCACTCAAATTTTGTTAAAATTTGCAAGAACATTTTTGGGATAGAAGGTGGAAACTTTACTTTCAGCTAGAGTTGAGCATCTGAAACTACTGATAAAAATACCTGTGAATATTTATCAACAAAAGTCAGTGAACATCTGTCAGACACCAATAGATCTTTGCACACTACTGACTGACAACCCAAGTTCTGATGTGACTCCAAACAGCCATCCCTGGCATTATGCACCACACACTTGAATTTGACTCCTTTAACCATTTTGCAAATCTAGCCACACATACACGCTGTTATTTTTCTTCACACCACTTTAAAAATGATGGATAGTAACAGAGTCTTTAATATAGCTCTCAATTCTCTTGCACATAAATCTTATTCGACACTTGAGGAAAAAAAAAAAAAAAGAACTTTCTGCCTTTAGACACTGCCTGAGAAACTAATCTGGCAAGGGGGAAGAGGGGGAAACTTCCAACATACCTTTAACAGCTTAAAACATTTTTAAATACAAGCAAGCTTTTCTATACTGCAGTTTACAACCTTTTATGTTCCTTCCAGCCACACCTTCAAACAAAGAAGAACAGTGAATTATAGGGCTGACAGAAAAAAAAAGTTGGATGAAACATTAAGCACACTCGATGGGTGTGACTGATAGCAAATTTAATTGCAGTTTCTCCTCCAATGCATTCATATGATTGCAGTGGCTGAATTAATACAAAAAAACCTGCTTTGCTTACCAACTCCCACTGTTCACTCCAAGGTAGAAGTGGTGACAACCTCCCAAAGCACTAGCTTCCTTATGACAAAACCCAAAAATTACTGTATTTTTCTCTGCAAGTTGAAAGCCATGTAGAGAAGACTTTTTAAATTATAGGTCGTGGGTATACTAAACAAAACACACTTAATATGTCTTATATTTCCCCATGGAAAAACAACAGGAAAAATCAAAGCCTTGCCAAGCAGCCACTTGTAAAACGAGGCAAGTAGAAAATCCTCTCCCTCTCTGAGTATCTGCTGCTGTGAGAACTGGGCAGGAATCCCACCACAGAAGCAGAGGCAAAACTTGACTAGGCTCTGCAAAACAAGATAGACTAGCTCACACACCTTCAGGACACTCAGCAGCTGCAATTTTCACAGAGCTGATTAATAGAACCAAAAAGCTATTTAGCAGGTGGCCTTGCTTGAACTGGGGGATTGGACTAGCTACCCATCTGAACCATTCTGTGATCTTTTGATGTTTACCTCTCTTTAATTTGATTTTTCATACATTTAAAATACAAATATAAGCCCTCAAGAGTGAACATATGCATTGCAGCTTTATTCTTAACACACAGCCCCACTGCAAACCCATTATCTCCAACTGAGTGGTCTCACTGAGATCAAATTAAGCAAAGCATTATTTCGGACTGTGGCCCAGCACAGTCATTTTCCTAACCATGCATTTTACTTCACCTTTGTTTATTCAAAGGATCTCATCTGTATTAAAAAGAACTTCCATTTCATATAGAAGGTCAAAGGATGCACTGATCTGCTAGCTCAATGACAAAGCTTCTCCTACACTAAAGTTTACTGAAAATTTAAGCCATGTTCAGCAAAACAAACCCAACGCAACACAATCAGTATTAATCAAGCTAAAAATCCCATCTATGCTTTTTTCTTTCTTTAAGTTTCCCAGTATGACAACACTGTCTAACAGATATCCAGTACTTGTTTGCCAATGCCACAAAAATGCTCAATATCCCAGCAAATGCACAAAAATGTGGCCCACTGTAGAATGACAGAATTTGTTTATACAGGATGGACAACAGAGACTTTGTAGACAGAGCAACAGGCCTTTTAAAATGGAGAATCTCTGCTGCTTACTGTCTTTAGTGAATTTTACCATCAAAATCAACTTCTCATTCTTTCTATCACAGAACTGTCAAGGTTGGAAGGGACCTTAAGGATCATCTAGTTCCAACCCCCCTGCCATGGGCAGGGACACCTCACACTAGATCAGGCTACTCAGAGCCTCATCCAGCCTTGCCTTAAAAGCTTCTAAGGATGAGGCTTCTACCATCTCCCTGGGTAACCTGTTCCTGTGTCTCACCACCTGTATGGTGAAGAACTTCTTCCTAATGTCTAACCAAAACCTGCCCTCCTCTAGCTTGGATTATTTCCCCCAGTCCTATCACTACCTGACACCCTAAAAGCTCCTCACCAGCTTTCTTAAAGCAGGCACCCTTCCTATACTGGAAGGCCACAATAAGGTCTCCTTAGAGCCTTCTCTTCTCCAGACTGAACAGCCCCAACTCTCTCAGCCTGTCCTCACAGGACAGGAGCTCCAGCCCTCTGATCGTCCTTGTGGCCCTTCTCTGGACATTTCACCCCTCCATTACTTACCCAAAAATTACCCTACACCTGACCCCACTATCTTCAACTACAGCATCTAATTGTGAATGTTTGGTAAGAGGAGCAGGAAAGCGCTGACAGCTCACAGGCTGTGATAACAGCACTGATGGTACAACACCTGCTGCAGGAAAAGAGATTTCAGTAGCAGTTTCTCATTTCCTGCTTTTGCTGCTTGGCAGGTGATAGACATGAAGCAATCTTTGGATTATGTCAGAGATGTGTACCACTGCACACAGTTCTGAGAAGGAAAACCCTGCAAGGTATTGCCTGTTAAGATACTTTTAAGTAACCCAAATTTTACAAAAAAAAAAAAAACATTCTGAGTTAACTGTTGATAAAAATTGCCTAATTACCTCACAAAACAAGAAAATCCTGCATTGCAAAAACAAGGAGAGAAGGCACAGTGTGGAAAACAAGATAATTTAAGGAGTCACAAACTGATAATCAAGGTGAAAAATGAAGATAAGAAAGCAGCAATTCCAACCCACCTGTTACATTCAAGGTTCTAGACTGCAATTTCTACAATAATTTCTCGGTTGCAGGAAAGAAACATAACAGACAGCAAATTATTCAGCATGTTTTCATCTCATTTCTGACATGAGAACAGCATGTACTTCTGTGTCACACAAAATTCATTACAGGATATGGGCTTCTGTTTTTATAAAGTGACTGAGGTCACAAATTCTCCCAGCAGGCAGACAGGCTTCTGGGCAAAAAGAGATGGAAAAAGCATAGAAGAGCACAGGGAACTTTACTTGTCCTTAGATGAAAAAATGCTAAAAAGTACACAGTAATGATGGGGGAAATCATGGAATCAAAGACTGGTTTAGGTTGGAAAGGACCTTAGGGAGCATCTACTTAAAATCCCCCTCCCATGAGCAGGGATGTGTCTCCATTAGACTCACCTACTCAAGGCCTCATCCAACCTGGTCTTGAACACCCCCAAGGAGAAGGCATCCACAACCTCCCTGGGCAGCCTGTTCCAGAGGTGGTGTCACCACCCTCATACCATTCTTCCTAAGATCCAGTCTAAACCTACCCTCTCTGTTTCAAACCATTTCCCCTTGTCCTGTTGCTAGACACCCTTATGAAAAGTCCCTCTGCAGTCTGTAGGATCCCTGCAGGTATTGGAAGGCAGCTCTAAGGTCTCTCTGGAGTCTTCTCTTCTCCAGGTTGAACAATATCCCTCACCCTAAAATATTCATAACGCTATTGTTGTGTAATGCACAACTACATTGTTCTTTAGCAAGGTTGTCCAAACTACTCTAGATTATCCACCTTGTATGCTACAGACACACTTCTTAGGCAAATGAAAACTCAAGAAGTGCACTAACAGCCTATTACTGTACATCCTCAAGTACATTTTGTCATTGGGGGAGACCTCCAAGTGGCCCCATTTGAGAAGATTTTTTCTTTAACTGTTACCTAGCACAAGTATAGAACTTCCTCAGAAGACTCCTAACTAGATTATGAAATGGCTTTCCAGGCACTTACCATAGTAAAAATTGGCAAAACTTCATACAATTGCAGTTTCTGAATGTAGATTACATTTTGCTAGTTTTTTTAGAAACAAGTGTCAGATTAATTTGTTTTGAAAGATGAGAGGCTAATTAGAACAACATCCATGGGATGGCAAAACTCCTTTCCTACTTATCTCTGTAATGACCCATATGCTGCATCGGGTTTTTTTTTTCCTTTTAATTGTATATTCTTCAGCTACAATTTTAGTAGTCAGAATGCACAAACCTATATCTGGTCATAAACTTTTATTAGAACTCTGTTGAAATAACAGAATTTCAAATAAATTATGCTAACTAATGAGGAAGTTAAATGATTCTACACTGAGCCACTGACTTCTTGGCAGCTATTTGTTTTAAGTGCTTGAGTAATTATATTGTCTTTTAAGTTTTAGTTTAAAGCAACCAAAATCCTGAGCTCCTAAAATTTTAAGGCAATAGCAAGAACCACAAGCAAACTCCCAGGGAAAGGATGATGAACAAAACTTCTGATCCATTAAAAGACTGCAGTAACCATGCTTTAAAACTGACTGAAAGGTTGGCAATTACAGTAACAACTTTTGTTCTTTTGGGTTGTCCTCCTCTCCCTGCTCACACATTGTGTTTTGGCTGCCATTTTTCTCTAAAAATTAAGATAATTTAATGATGTGACAACCAGCCTTCCAACAACAGGGACACAACTATGTGGATCTCAGGGAACAAAAATAAAAGTCAGCAGGCGAGAAAGTTTTTCAGGGGAACCATAAAATGCAATTACCATTGTTCTTACCATTTCTAACTCATAGAGCCCAAGCGACCCAGGAGGCTACCTAATGGAAAACAGTACTCACAACAATAAATTAACAATTATGGATGCAGACAACACATTCCCATACTGTCTTAAAGTATGAAAAGCCTTGCCATGAACCCATTTTAAGACTCAATACAAGAAAGACAAAGTCACTCTCAAGTCTCCATACACTGACCAATTCCAGCCTCAGATGAACATAAAAGCAATAGCCATATATTCTAATTAATAATACTTTGGGTATTTCAGGGTGATATGTGCTTAGGCAAAAGCATAAGAAGCTCCACTTTGAAAACTGGACAGAAATGCTTGGGGTTATTTTACCAGAATTTTTAGTTGATATTTTTGCACTTTTGCAAAGTACTTTTTTGCAGCAGATACATAACATCAATAGAAGAAAAAAATCCTACCTGTTTCCTCTTTTCAGGAGGAAGGGATGGATCTCCATCCTATAAATAAATGGAGATATTTTATTGGTAACTTTTTTTTTTTTTTTCTGAAACCAGCAACTACATTAACTTTGTGGATCGAATTTTAAAACAGATATTTTAACTAAACTGTTATCAAAAAGGTTTCTACAATACTGCATCTAGATTACTCCCAGCAACATTAATTTCAACTCCAGAAATTGTCTAAGGCTGAAGATTTGTTTACATTTCTAGAAGAGCAGGTCATTACAAATTTATGTTGCATTATTTTTCATAACGGTACATTAAGTTGCTGTGGAATAATAATACCACAGTCAGGTTTTTAAATGGAATTACAACTGAAATGAATTTCCTCAGAGCATGGCCTGCCTTTCTGTGTCTTCTCTAACAGGCACTACCTCATCAACACAGAATAAATAAGTAATAATATGATCAGGGTTGTACAACTGCAGGACTGCTGTAAACAAATACCTAAACAAATTTTAATTTTTTAATTTTTTTTAAACAATCAGCCATTATAAACTTCCCAATTCTACTCTGAGGTTCACCTTTCTCCCCCAGTCATAAAGTTTCCACAAAGCACAACCTACAATCAGCTCCCGATACTTCTTTTTCAGAGACTGGTGTCGTTCCCGCAACTGGTTAGCCATAAGCTTGTACTGGTCTCTTTCTTGTTGACAGGTGTCCAGCTCTTTGGAAAGGATTAGCAGTGCCTCTTTCTTACTTTCAAGCTTCCTCTTACACACCAGATACTGCAGAAGAGGGGAAAAACAAACAAACAAACAAACAAACCAAAACACCAAGGAAACCCAGCACTGGATACAAGAGGTTCAAGCTCTTCTCTGAAAAGATGGAGGAAGATTCTCTGCATCAAACTCCGCAACAAGTCATCTTAGATTATTGATAGCATTAATAGAGAATAAACAACTTCTGTCAGAAGCCTGAGATCCATTTGTAAGGCACAGGTTCACCTGACCACTGTGAGTTAGAAAAATTCAAGAATTCATATTTCTGCTCTTTCTCCTCATGTGCCATCACAGGAGGAACCTCATCATTTAATGCACAGCCCTGGGAAGGCTGCTAGAAGGAAGAGCCTTTTCTACTTGTGTCCACAATACCCACCTCTGTCAACAAGCACTTCCCACCTCCTTCCCCCTTTCCTCCTTCTCCTCCCAACTAGCAGCAATGTTTTCTGGGCTCAGCCTCCCACTTGGACAGTGGAACAGCACCACCTTAGAGCAGAAAGGGTAGTGTGATTGGCAGCCAAAATGAGCCTGAAACAACCACAGTGTGGTATCAGCACAGGTAAAAGAAACTAATTCAGATGTGATAGTTTATGCATGTGCTTGCCGAGTGAAAAGAATGGGAAATGATGTAACACCTGAAACACCTGAACTGGGAGGAAAGGCAGAGGTGAGCCTCTACTCCTCCAGCCACCACCTCTAATGCAAAGGGCTCATGCACAAAGCAAAGCAGAACTTACATCTGCATTAGTCTGATCTGCTTCATTACCTTTCCCCACTGAGAGAGCAACCTTACATCATCCTCTCCTGCACTGGCTGAACTCTCAGAAGTTTCAGGCAACTTTTTTCACTTAATGTGATGTTCAATCAGCAGATTCTTCTCACCCATCACTTGACACTGCTCATGCTAAATCGTATATTTCTATTTCTGATGTTACATAAGATGTGGCACTAAATACTTTCTGAATGTGCTCTGCAAGAGACCAAATATCACAGCAGTCATGAAAACAATTTATAGTTTCATTATATACTCTGACAAGAATACTTTGTCATTATGGGCTCTTGCACAAAGCAAGAGCATCAGCACTTCCATACTGTTCAAGTCAGTGCTGTTCTTTGGGACAAAAATCATTACTGGTATGTATGACTTGCTTGGAATTGACTTTGTTAACCTCAATTTCAAGTCAATAAGAAAAGGTAGAGCGAGTTTGGTGCATCAGTACAGCAAATGTTTTCCAAAACTGGTAAACGCTTAGATGTGAAAAAGTCAGCTGGGAATGAGAGAAGCAATTCCAAGAAGGATTTGAACTCTTTAAAAGGACACTTCCACCTTGGATTAATTTTATTTCTGGCAATACTGAAGTTGAAATCCTGCCATAAATTTTCTGGATTATGATGCCTTGGCATCAACAAAGGCAACTGTACCTATGTACTTATGTCCTTACTGATACCTTACACAAATGTCAAGTCCCCTGATAAAGCACTGAACGATATCAGAAGCTAAACTTTAATATTGTCAGCAAGTGCTGATAGTGACATGGAAAACTGCTTCAAACTTGGTAAAATAATTCCTTCCCTTACAGTGAAATATTTGCCTCTGACAATCTTGGTTTTTTCCCAGAACCCTCTCACATCTTAGCTAATTCTAAAATATGCCTTCACTGAATTGTTTTTAAAGACTAACAATCTGATACAGTAACTGCAAATAAAAACAAGTAAAAGCAAAACACACAATCATTAAAAAAAAAAAAAAAAATCAGCCCAAACCCCTGAACCAAACAGCCTGTCCTGTTCCTTTGCCCACCAGGAAGAATGAAGCTGGTCCATCCAGCCAACAACTACATGGAGCAGAACCTACTCAACCTATAGAGTGTGAGAGGAGAAAAGCAAAAACATCTCACCTTAGGCCACCCACAGCATCAGCAGGTGCCCCCAAGCCTGCCACAAGAGCTGGTGTACGGAGCAATGCAGAGAGAGTTGGGGGGTAACTGAAGTATGTAAGTAAAACCAACACTTGTCAGATCTAGTACTAAACAAATCTCCCAGCAGCCATGAATCACAGCTCTCCACAAAGGACAAACTCAAAGCATAAAAGAAGGCTTCAACTTTCGCAGCAGTACTGGTGAGGGCAAGAGAATTCTCTACCATCTATCAGATCGAGGATAATGAACCATAAACACAGCTGTGTTCAGGGTCTAAATGTAAAGGAATTATGTCCTCCTCCTTGTTTAAAGTGTATTTTAACTCGATGAATTATATACTGATCATGTGCCATACTGAAGCGAGGGGCTTGACAACTCTCATCAGTGTACTGATTGGATTTTACTATAAAAATGACCACCTAGAAGGCTTTTTAAAGTCATTTTTGCCTTTTGCATATATCGACTTTCCCAAATAAATGGCATAAAACTAGTAATAACATCTAGCAATTTGTTTCCATGGGCTTATGGTAGGAGAAACAATAAAGCCACAGCATTTCTGTGGAATTTCATTATTTGAGAGAGCGATGTTTCCAATTCCCATTGCCATTTTTGAAGGGAAAACAAATTATACAAAGACAGACTTTGAAGAGGTTATCCAATATATATGTTCCTGAATGTTTTTTAAAAAAAAAAAAAAAAAAAACTAATAATGGCCATAAAATAACCTAACAATGATACACCAGAAATGGATTCTAGTCAGGGAAACAATTGAGTCCCGCTAACAATTTCCTATATATGGACAATTAAGTGCAGCAAAATTGGTATGCTGTCAAAAGGAATACAGGAGTTTAACAGTCTTCTTGGAGCAGTTCAAGCAATAAGCAAAATTTCCACATACAGTCTGAGAAAAAGCATTCAGCAGATGTTTCTGGCATTCAAATAAAGATTTCCTCCTCTCCAGCTGCAGAAAATCCTAAGTGTCACATACTACCAGTGTGACAAACAAGTGAATTCTATTATGCTACAAAATATTCTTTTTGTCTTTCGTTTTTAATTGATGTTCCAAACCAATCTTTGAGTTTAAAACACAAAGTTAACCAAGAACCAGCTGCTCTGCTTTCAATCTAAAAAGCTACAATGTACAACTTTTCATATCTGTCTAGTGACTTTTATCTACCAATGCACTGTTATCTGCAATAAAGCAAATTATAATTGCTACAAGGAAGATCATAATAATTAAAGGAATATATATGACATCCTACATTACAGCTTGAACTGTTTTACAGCCAGATAACTACTTTAGTGAAACTGAGTAAAAAGAGACTGACATTACAAGAGAATGTAGCTCCTCCAAGGTGACCCTCTACATCAAACACTTAGTATTTATCCATGGCTATTTTTAGTGACAAATCTGGATAGATCTCATTAACGACACCGTAGACACGGTCTAATAATCTGATGAAGCTGGGACACTGTCAAGGTTTAAGACTTTCTTTTTTAAAATCAACAAAATACAAAATTCCTATCATCAAATAATTTCTTTAAAATTTGAGCAAACAAGTGGCCCACACTTGGGTATTTAATGGCAATTAGTGACATTAAGAAGGAACATTTCTAATTTTCTGAAAAGCATAAAAGCAAACTGTGCTTTGGAATCACTGTGGATGATCTGTGTTCTCTCAACATTTTAGGACCTAGTGCCCTCACAGAAGTTAATGGGTATGTGAGCCTGAAAACCTACTATGCATCATGCTCTCAAGAGAAACCACAGACTCTGTTCACCATCTTCTGGACAAAAGATCTGACTGCTGTTGAATTGCCTGAAATTTCGAGCAAATTTCTCCACACTGCACTCTTGAAGGCAACTTTGTTGTGGAAATGACAAACTGAAGAGTCCCAAAACACACTGCAACGTCCTTGTTTGGAGTGTTTGCTTCACTAGTGTTGCTGCCCTTGACTTATATCAAACTGTTCAACCTAATCTGATCCAAGCGCTCAAACCCAGCAAACCACAGTTACCAGTGCTTTGCTCTTAACTGCTTTTACCTCTGATAAAACCTGAGATAATGCAGTGTCCTTGGGCTTATTCCACAACATCAACTCTGCTTTTCTTGCTGCCCAGCAACAGCTTCACTAGCTACCTCCTGAAACACACAGAAGGCTGGTTATGATTCACTGAGGATGGAAGTGAACCCTGAACACCATGTCTTGTCCTGATGACAATAGTACCCCACACAGCTTTCATCGGTCACTTAGGAATTACTATCATTTGATCTGATTAGTCAAAATATCACTATTTCTTTATATGACCAGGTTCTTAGATGTTTTGTATGCTGTGCACGGGATTAATTTCTCCATATTTGTCCCTTAACATCGTGGTTAACAACCCAAGTCCAACCCAGAACACGGAAACATGAGGAGCAAGCATTTGTTTCTTGCATGAAAGCACGGCATGCAGGTCTCCACAGTACCTCTCCCATAGTGCCCAAGAACTTTGGAGAGCAGCAAGTCACAGTGCCTGCTCCTTTAGTGTTTCCACTTCCTTTTCCAAATGACAAAGCCATTACGGTGCCAACCCAATCACCGAGGGGCCTCAGAGCATCCGCTCCACTTTGTTCTTCTGCAGCCACTGGCAATTGGCTGCATTCAGAAAAGCTCTGAAATTAGCAGCTCCAAAGCTGCTCAGGTCCCCTCATAAAGGTTTGGTGAATTACATTTCACGCTTCATTTGAAAAGGCAACGTGGCAGAAAGTCAGAGAGATCTAAACATGAAAACCTCACTAATTTTCCTTCCTCTTCTGTCTTGTCCACATTAAAACAATTGTGCAGCCAGTGAGAAAGGTATGCTCTGACACTTAGAAGCAGGTTTCTCACTCTTATTTAGAATTCATATCTGCAGCACCTAGCAATTTCAACCAGAATTGCTGCTCAATAGTTGCATGTTCTGCAAGTAATTCCCCAAAGCTTAGGTTGGACTCCATGATTTCCAAGGTCTTTTCCAACCTTCTTAATTCTGTGATTCCTGCCCATGCTATCTTAGGTTTGAAAGTACTTCAGAATGTTTTATGAAATGCAAAGGGAACAAAACTTTAACTACCTAGCAGGCACTGAAGGTAAGAGGGCTGGAGAAGCTCTGTACCACGGCAGGATATAGGAAACTGCAAAAACTTGACACATTACTTTAGAAATCAGAGTCACTTTCTCACAGATACATTAGGACATTAATGAGTAAATTGTACAAAGTTAATCACAACAGCCAAAGGAAGAGGAAGACAGAAGAGGGAAGCCTATAGCCTGACAGCATGTGTTAGAGACTTCATGGAGAAAAACAGGCTGTAAGCCTGCTGTGGGAACGAGAGAAAAGAATGGAAAACTGAATATAAATCACTAGGTCTCTAACTGTTCCTGACAAAAAGAAATTATATGTATGCTTAACTATTTGCAAGAACATAGCTTAGCACAGTCATTAAACTGCACTACAATCAAGAATCTCCTAAATCAGAAGTGCTCCATTTCACGATTGAGTTTTGAGGTTAAATCGTCAAAAGTTGAAAAGTTCCAAAGTAACTCTAAGTGACTTTTTACAACCGAGATTAGAGATATTTGCTCTGAACACACTTCCTGAACTCTTTCTATCTCTTACCCTTCCCTGCCATGTGACACCACCCCCAAATAAAACTCCATTTGGGAAAACTTATGTCAGATGCAACACTGCATGATCTGTGTGCCACACTGAAGTACCCTTCTCACTTTCTTTCACATTATTTTGTGTTTGCAAACACTGTGTGCACAGGCAGACTCCAATCCTGGATGTACTGTACAGCACTGATCTGGGGCCACGGGAACTCCTACTGAAATCACTGGGAGAAGAGACAGGCTCAGAACACTGAACTCATGCATCTTTTTGGCAGGTCAGGGCCTTAAGCCACTATCACTTTATGCAATAAGAGGCAAAGCCTTTCCAAAATCAGGAGTTCATCTGTGTGCATGGTACTCTAGTACACCCTACTCATCTTATTTGTAGATTCAGGTTGACTTAGGCCCACGTCATTTGCACAGCTTTGTTTGCTGGCTGTAAACAGAAATATATTATTTTTACAGTTATGTAAAATTAATGCAATGCAAAGTGCAATGCAAAAAGCAGTGTGCCCATCTACTTTGAACTTCACAGCTCCCATTAAACAGACCCGACTTTGATATAACTTTAATGATACTGATCTCAAGTTTTTTGAGTTTGACACCCTACATGGAATTGTGTACTGCAAACAGGTGGATGTAGGAGATCATAGTTTTCTACTCTTGTGTTAAAATCCTCCACCCATTGAAGGTCAAGGCCACGGTGCTCTTACAGCTTTTTCTCCCCATTTTATAAGCCACACCACGGGTCTCAAAACCCATTCAGTTGTGATTCAGGTGAAGTAAGCAAACAAACTATGTGGCAGAGGAGTGAACTGAGAGGCGCTGCCCGGACCCAGCCGCTGGCTGCCGTGGCAGGGCTGAGCTGCTGCTGGGCCTCGCTCCGAACTGGCAGCAGTGCGAGCCCCAGGCCTCAGACCCAGGGCCACGGTCACGGCCGCAGGGGATTCCCTGGCCATACCCAACTAACAGCAGGCTCCGACCCCAAGCCCAGCTTTCTGGCAGCCCCAAGGCAGTTAAATACATGCGAGAGGTTCCCAAACATTCCTCCACTGTACTTGGAGCCGTGCGGGGGGCCGGTATCAGACGGGTGGTTGGTGGCACGGCCGTGCCACACGGCAGACGTGGCCGCACAGCTCAGCCTGGCTCGGTGCCCCCCCCGCTGGCTCCACCTGCTGCCGCCACGGCCGCGAGCGTCACGGCCCTCTTCTCAGTCCCGACCCGGGGTCTCCTCCCGCTGGTTCTGGCCCTCGCCCCAGCGGTTCCCTCCAGGAGCGGGGCAGCAGCTAGGCGCCGCGGCGGGGCCGGCCGCCATCCCCGTCCTTCTAGCCGGCAGCCCCCAGAGGAGCCGGCGCCCGGTGCTCAGGCCGCGTCGCGGGAGGCTGGGCCAGCCAGCGCCTGCGGCTGCCCCCCCCCCGCGCCCCACCTCGCCCACCANCCGCCCCGCGCCTCACCTCGCTCACCAGCCCCTGCCAGTCGCTCTCGCTGCGGTGGGAGCTCATGGCTCCGGCGGGCCGCCGCGACAGGAGGCAGCGAACGACTCCGCCCGCCCCGGTCTGCCGCCGAGCAGCCTGCAGGGAGAGGCGGGGCCTGCGGCTGCCTCTTGCCGGCCGGCCGGGGACGCCCAGCTGTGCCCCGGACACGGGCCTGCCGGAGCGGGGCCTGCCGGAGCACCTCACCGCACTCGGCCTAGCGCCGGGACTCAAGGCCGCCTCCACACGGCAGCGCATCCCGACGGGGTCGGGCAGGGCGTGGGTCACACCGCAGCCGCTCAGCTGCGTTGCCCAGAGAAGCGTCTTAGTCAATGTCCTTCTATTAAAAACCAGCTGCAGGGCTCTGCTGCCATCCCAGGCACTGAGCAGCTAGGCATGTCCGTGGAGCATCAGGATACTGTACTGCTGTGGAGACTTTTAAAACAGAATCGCAGCGTAGCAGAGAACGTTTGAAAGATCGTCTAGCCCAATCTGCCGTGGGAAGGGACAGCTCCCGCTAGATCAGGTTGTCAAAAATGCCATCCAGCCTGGCCTCGACACATCCAATGATGAGTCCTCCAGAAGTTCTCAAGGCAAACTATTCCAGTGTTTCACCACCCTGACAGCGAAGAACTTAATCTCTAAATTCACTCTAAATCTACCCTCTCCAAGTTTAAAATTGCTGCCCCTTGTCCTATCACTACAGGTGTTGGTGATAAAAAACCAAGGAGTGCTGACAAAGAGCCTTACAGACCAGATGTATATTTTTGTAGCAAGCCATAAAATAACCAAACTTTATGGGAGGAAGTGTCTGCAGCAACTAGTTGGAGAAACCCTGTGAGAAAGACTCTGCTGGTGCTTATCTCAGATAACCATTCAAGGCCACCAGGGAGGCTTGGAGCTGGGGCAAAGAATGGAAAAATATCTATGCTAATGAACTACAAGAAATAATTGTAATAGCCCTACCTCTTATTATGAATATTTGTGCTCTTGTAACAAACTGTGGCTTGTGCCAGCCTGGGGTGTGCAGGATTGATGGAGTGATCCTACCTGTACCCAGTGCTGTAATAAATATACCTACTTCATAACTCTGCATGAGTTTTGGGGTTCATTTCACAAGTCATTGGTATAAAAAGCCTTATGTAATTCTTCTAAGCCTCCTTTATATACTGAAAGGCTGCAATAAGGTCTGCTTTGAAATAATCCAACTTTCTTAACCTTTCTTCATAAGAGAGCTGCTCCAACCCCCTGACCATTTTCATGGCTTTCCTCCAGACTCGGTTGAGCAGGTCCACCTCTTTTTTACACTGAACACAGTACTCCTGGTGGGGTCTTTTGAGAATGGAAGGCCAGGATCCCCTCCCTCAACCTTTTGGCCATGCTTCTTTTGATGCAGCCCAGGATATGGTTTGCTTTGTAGGCTGCAAGCACAAGTTGCTGGTTGACATCTAAATTTTTATCCAATGTAGACATTATTTGTACCTAACAAAATGGCTTGCGCTGTATGTGTGAAGTAAGGCACAGAGGGAGAATGAAAGGGTAGAAAACCATCTCCTCAAAATGTGATGCTTAGCACTGCCTCTTTGCACACAGATCTCTCTTGTCTGTCAGGTCTACCTTGAGCAACATCATGTGCCACCTTTGTCGTGCTCCCAGCACAGTGAGTGCTCCCACGACCCATGGTTTTGTTCCAAAGAGTCCAAGAGCAACTGCACAAAATATTCAAGCAATTTTAGCCACAATTACTCTTTGTTTTAAGTAACACAACAAACAGCACAAGACAACACGATATAATATGTATGCCTCCTTCCATGCCACAATTTGCCCACTGTTAGGATTTGTTTGTGCTTTGGCATCTAAGCACAGTGTCCTTCTGTTCTCTAAAATGGCTGAGAGGTCCTCCTTTGACAACTTCACATCCCTTCAGGAAGGTGATGCCTCAGCCTGGCCACCGACAACATTTCTGCTCCAGCTTCTTAATTAACAGCTTACATGGGGATAAACACAGGCCACATCCGAACCCAGCAGGAACTCTCTTTGAATGTAAGATTATCAAGTTTAAGAAATGTCTCTTGTTACCTCCCAATAAAAAAAGTCCAGGAGAGCAGCTAGATTTAGTGTGGGGCTTTAGTTTGATAAATACAGAGTTTGTGCATTTTATCTGCAAATTATAAATCACACATATATTTTCTCCAAATTGTAATCCATTTTCTCCTAAATTAGCTGTTCCTCATCTCTAGGCATTCTGCAACTTTAGTGCTCTGGAGGGTGCATTTGTCTTTCCTCTATGTTCATATTTTTCTGTGCTTTACATTGCCATGTGTGTGATATATCACAATCCTGCGTGTCCTCACAGGCTTCTCAGCAAAACCACTGCTGAAAACAGCATCTTGTTTGCACAGGCAAATAGCAAATAATGAAAATTAAATGAACGAGAACTGTAATTGAAACCCACTGATTAAAAGAACCTTTAATGATATTAGAAACTCCATCATTTTCACAGAATTGTTAATAGCTAAAGCTATACAGCTGCTAGTGTAAATGAACCAAACAATCTTTTCCCCAGTTCTGCTTCTTCTGTGCAGAATTCCTTTGCTCCATTTTCCTGGTCTGGTAGTAACTCCAGCCTCAGAATGCTCTTGCAGAAAGACTTCCACTCGTACAAAAGATAACCCTCTAATAGCCCTCATTTTTGAGGGATGTCACTCATTTTAATCCCAAAGCTGCTTGCACTTTCCCCAAACATAAGGTTTTCATCTTTATTGATGATAATTATTCAAATGAGAAGCAAATATTCATGAAACAGAGGTTGTTATTAAAACAAAAGGAACTCTCGATATTTCCAGCTCTTATGATGTTATCAAAAGTCTGATGAGAGCTGGTGTTTCTCAGAAAGCCCAGGCTCTTGGATGAGAATAACCACTTTCTTTTGAAGTATAAGAAAGATCCGAGGGAATAAACAAAAAATAAGCTGGAATGTGCCTGGAGTGCACTTGATAGGATCAGAAAGGAAATAAAAGAACCCAAATATGTGTTTTTAAGTAATCGCTTTTAGTGCCTGATACCAAGCCTTTTGGCAGCTTGCTCAGCTTTCCTGATTCTCTCTGTCTTACTTACCAGTGGTTGCTGTGATGCTCCTCTGTCAAAGTCCCTGTTGGGGAAAGGGCACTCTGCTAGCCTCTAGGCAAACACCTATTGAGATATGGTTCCTGTCCTAGACAAACAAGCCAAGCAGTTGATAGTCAAGAGGTACTATCCCCCTAGTTTATAAATAGGAAACTGAAGAGAAGTAATTGCCTCGCCCGAGAAAACACAACGAGGAGACAAAGCAGTGGATTTGGGGCGTATCGATCTGCTGGTTTAATTGCAAAACTAACTGTCTTGATTCCTCTCCTACCTGCTGCAGTGACTGCTTTTGTGCTGTCACCTTGCCAGAGTCAGAAGTGTAGAGTCTTGTTGTTGAATGTCTGAAGGGAAAAAAAAAAAAATCATCTCTCAGCTTTCCTCTTCAGCTACCATCCCATTGGCTTTGTCTCTAGATCTGTTATCTGCTTGGCTTTCTTCCTCTGTATGTTCACTAGATAAACATATCCGCTTCCGGTGTTTCATCTACCTTCTCTGCAGTTCTGCTTTCTGATCAATCTTTCCCTTGGTATCTTGAGTTCATCTATCTTTTCACCAGATTACTCTCCACTTCTCTAAGCATTTCCTACATTTCATTAAGGCTCCAGACTTTATAAGAACCTTTCTGTTTGCCTGAACAAGTAACACATTCAGAATCAGATCCAAGCTACTCTGGCTCTTTGATGCAACTACTCAGGTAAACATATGTAGGAGATTTAGCCAACAGTTTTCACTTGTAGGAGATTTAATCAACAGCTCTAAAACACAGCTTTCAGAAATCATTGTCTTTGTCAGACATAAAGAAAGAAACCAACACATAGTTTTTATCCACGGGTAAGCCAATGAATGGATCACTTTAAATTTTGCTGCTTAGTTCTGTCAATGTTTGTCTACTGCTCCAACACCATCATTATATCCATGTCTGGCTCTAAAGAAATATATGATTAAAAACCCAGTGTAAATCCTTAAGAAGTGGACAGGCTACATAATTGAAATGTAATGAAAACATGTAGTGCTTGTCCCCTGAAGGATGATTCAATCTGACTCTCCACAGATGTTTCAGGGTTCCATTTAATCAGCATTTAAATACCTCTGAATGAGGATATAACCTATCATAGATAAAACATCCACTTCAGTACTTTTGGTAATTTATATTAACTCTCTTCTATTTGATGTTCTTGCTAACCTGATGGTAAATACATACTCAGACCCTTGTGCACACATTTTGGAGGAAGCATCCTATGTTTGTTGGAGCTGCTATCACTTCTAGCATTTATCTCTTCCCCTGATTGTTTTCTTCCCTTTCCTTTTGCCATTTCTTTTCAGAAGCTACTTTGTCAATTTATATTCCAGCTGCACCTTCTTCAATTTTCTCAGGTTCATTGCTGGTTTCACTATCCTGTATCAGCTTTTCTACTTCACATGCATGATCTGTCAGCAGGACAATATGATCTGTAGATCGGAAGCAGTTTAGCAGTTACTCATTTATGTTGAATCCTTTTGTGCCCAGTCAAGTCTGTGAAGGACACATCTTAGGCAAACAACAAAGATCTTTAAAGCAATGGTGTTTCTTTTTTTTCCTCTTCAACAGTTTTAGACCTTCAGTGTATTGTATTTCTTTGTGTATTAGATGCTGTATGTAACATTAAAATTGGAGACAGCCTGTTTTCTTTTTGTGCTTTTTAAGCCATTGCAAGATACTTAGCTAGTGCAACTGGACATTGCAGTTCAGAGTAGAGTAGCTCTTTCCTCTAGGCAGAGTGGAAAAAGAATTTGGGGGAAGAGATGAGAACAGACTGGTCTCTGGGATAGGGCTAGGTGGTGAGGTCTGGCCAAAGGAGGGAAGAGCAATGCAAAGCAGCAGCCAGGAATGAGGAGTGTGGGTAGGATGTTCATGGAGAGAATTGAGAGAAAAGCTGTTAAGGTGTTGGGGCAGAGGAGAGACTGCAGGTTTGAAAACAAATTGACTTGAAAGTGAACATATTTAAGTGCCTCAGCTTAGCTTGTACCTGGGGCTAAACTCTAGCAGTTGCTCTATCATCTGATGACCTCTCCCCAGCAGAGAAGAGCAACTGGGAAAAAAGAGAAAACCCATAGGTTGAAATGAGAACAGAATTAGTATACAAAGTATACAACGTTATACTCAGCCCAGCAAATGTACAGTGGTCACAGCAAACAGGAAGGCAGCCGTCAGGAACAGGATCAGAAGGAGCCCAAGCAAAATGTTCCCCTACCCTCAACAAAGGTCCCCCTTTATCCTGAGAATGGTGCTCACGGTATGGGCTACACCTGTAGCCAGCTCAAGTCCTGCCTGACTCACATCTGCTAATTGCCTGGGATTCTGTTGCAGGAGTAAGCAAGAGAACTAGCCCAACTCGGAGTTTTTTCTGAGTGATGGAAAGCCAAAGTCAAGAGTGCTCTGTTGCATGGACTTTCAAGGACTATTATGTTATGTATAACTTTGTATATGAAGGTGTTCTGCACAACTTTGTTTTAAAGGTTGTTTACTTCAAGGTCTTGTGATACTGCATGATTTAACTCTTAGGCACACTTCTGTTTTACAAAAATCTTCAACCTCAGGCAATACAGAAGGCTTCACTGAAAAACAGCTGTCTGAGTGCTTCCTAAGGCTGGAATGCTCCAAAAATGAGTAGGGTGTTGGGCACAGGCATTTGAGCAGGTCACCAGCCCTTTGATATTGCCAGGAGACACCCATTATAGAGAGAACTGTTCAGTTAGACACACTCTTTTGTGGACATTCTCAGCTTCATACTAAGCATGGACTTCAGTGAAGTTCCTCAGGAACACCAGTTTATGAGTAAGGCTCTGGAAGATGCTGGGGCCAGTTTGAATACAACTCAGACAAGAAGGCTCTAAGCTCTTTACAATAATCTGTAAAATTTGTTTGTTTGATCTAGGCTGCATTGGGAAAGTTTGGCACTGTTATCTCTGCTCATGACAGCAGCTAATTGTGGAGATTACAAATACGTTCTTTTATTTTCACCACCAGAATTTGTGGCTCTTCTTCCCCTCACCCTAAGAATAAGAACAACTCAGTAGGAACTAGAAGACAGTAGTAAAGAGAAAAAAAAAAAAAAAACAAAATCTCAGAGCCTGTTTTAAGACCTTGTCATTACAATTGAATATAGAGTTTGTGTAAATGAATTCTGTTTTCCCAGAGGCATCAAACTCCTCCTGTCAAGTCAGTCTCTCAAGAGAGACTGGAAAGTCTCTCGCTGCCCTCCTTCTGCATTATTATTTCCCTTAAAATTTCTTGCTATTGATGTAACTAAAAATGCAATATAAGATCAGAGAAAATATTTTGTCAAGTGACTCAGACAGGCACAACTGATGGGTACTAAGGCAACGTGTACTGCATTTAATGTCCTTCTGAGTGCACCAGGAAAATATAAGAAGTGGTTCATTTTACTAAGAAATCCAGGTGGAGAATTCAGACTGCTTTCTGCTACGATGAAATTGAAGAGTGACCTAATACTGTCATCAGATCTGACATATGAGTGGCTTTCCAGACTTTTGAGTTAATTTTCCAACTGGTGGGATATATCAAATCCCCAAAAGCTGTCTGGCCGTTGCAGAGATACTTATTGGTGTGATCACAAGGGGCTCTTTAGCACAAAGACCATGGCTTTAGTTATGTGGTCAGTACTCTTCAGACTGTAAGCAAATAATGAGGTAGAGAACATAAAAGACAGCCAACCTGATGCTGTGCTTTCTACTCAGTTTAGAGGGAATAAAGAAAAAAACAAAAATGCCACTGGTGAAGAGAACAAAAACTACATTGAGACAGAATATCACAGGGGGAAAACAAACAAACAAACAAACAAAAGGTAATTTTCCATTTGAAAATACCTGTCTAGGAAAAAAAAAAAAAAACCTCACACAAATTAAATATATCAGCTTTGGTGTGCAATTTTTCTAGGGTCCTGAGGAAGTTTCTTCTTGAATGCTTTAGAATGGGCAATGGCACCATACAGAGACACTGAGCTGAAGTTCACATCTTTTGTCTTCAAATGATGCAAACATTTAAGACTTCAACCTCAGTCTTTTCCAAGTGATGCTTGGTGAGCATTCTTTTATCTCCTTCAAAGCTTGCCCAGATAGTAAAAGTAGTTGGATCGCAGAGCTAAAACTTGGGTTTCTACACACCACATAAGACCAGATCTGGAAAGAGAGAGGCCTCTCCTCACATGAATGCTTACTTATGAAAGTACAACAGGTCTAACAGAAGTAGTTAGATATCCAGGTTTCAATCAGATGGAAAGAAACTGAGCACTGTAGTTATCACAGGAACCATTGATGCAGATGCTGCTGTCTCCTTTCTTTGTCCCTGCTCTTCTCTCATAGAAAAAAAAGTGCCTGTCTGACTTCTAATTGCTCAGTCTCACAGAACTTGATCCTCTACCTAGTACTGCCAGGGTGCTTGTGAGCTCTTTTCAGCTATATGCCTCCCCTTAAACTAGTCTAGACAAGATGTAGATATATGTAAATGGTGTGAGGTTATTCCAGAATTTCAGTTGTCTTATACATTTAACTGATGAGGTTAGGATGCTATGGAATTATTATTCCAGTGAAGGTAGATCTATGCCTTTAATTTATTTGTTGCTGTTTGTTTTACCTTTGAATTTCATACCTTCTTTTTATTCTTGTTTTGTAACTAGTGGGATTTTTTTGGAAGAAACCTTTTCCTTTCACTAACAAATTTGGGGGGTTTTGAGTTTTTTTATTCATGATGGTCAGTGAATCAATATCAAATATGATCTCCTGGTCCTAATGAGAGGTCATCTGTGGATGGTGTGTTTAGTTATTCACTCTGACAAATGCTGAAGGCACCAAACAGAACCCCATAAAGCTAAGTAAGGGCTGAGGGCTCTGACTCGTATTCAGCAGTGGGCAGAAATCAGAGGCTGAAGTGAGTACTCCCCCGGACCCTTGCCTTGTCCTCCAGAGGCAGCTTGTGGGGACAAATCAAAAAGCCAAATCACCTTTTTAAGCCAAGCATACTGAAATGAATGAACATTGGTTTCAATCAGTTTGTATGTGCCATGCATATCTATGGTACTTTCTTTCCCTATCAGGTTTACATCTGCCCCCTTTTGCAAGTGAGATTCCTGCCAGCAGAGCACAAAAGGTGGTTTTGAGAGTGTGCACAGTTTGGTGTGGTTACCTGTATCCAGAAAAAAGGAGCCAAGGATGCTCAGGTCTCAGCTGAATAGGGTCAGACTCTACATGAGTTGGCCAAAAAGATTTCTTTTGTGAAGGATTTTCTCCACAATGGACTTTAAAGTTTTATATAAAGATTTTTGCTAAGTAGAAACATCTTTGTTTTGCAGAAATACATACATTTAAAGGCTGCAATAAATAAAAATATCTGGTGCTTTCACTGCTGGACATGAGGTCCAAGAAGATCACCCTCTTTAAGAGACTTTAGGACTAGAAGATGTGGAAAGATGCTTGCTGAAACTTCTAACGCTACAAAAAGCCTCATTCCCATCCAAAGTTGAGGATGCAGTTCTGGAGCCCCCAACACAGGAAGGACATGGAACTGTTGGAGTGGGTCCAGAGGAGGCCATGAAGATGCTGAGAGGGCTGCAGCAGCTCTGCTATGAGGACAGAGAGTTGGGGTTCTTCAACCTGGAGAAGAGAAGGCTTCCAGGAGACCTTAGAGTAGCCTTCCAATATCTGAAGTGGGCTACAGGAAGGCTGGGGAGGGACTACTGACAAGGTCTTGTAATGACAGGACAAGGGGCAATGGGTTTAAACTGGCAGAGGGGAGATTGAAAGTGGATGTTAGGAGGAAGTTCTTTCTAGTGAGGGTGGTGAGACACTGGCACAGGTTGCCCAGGGAGGTTGTGGCTGCTCCCTCCCTGGAGGTGTTCAAGGCCAGGTTGGATGAGGTCTTGAGTGACCTGTACTGGTGAGAGGTGTCCCTGCCTATGGCAGGGGGTTGGAACTAGATGATCCTTGAGGTCCCATCCAACCTTTCCATTCTATGATTCTATGCTTTAAAAGCAGCAATAACACTATTGTCTAGCAGAGTCTGCAGTGTGCCCCCTTCTTTCTGTGTTTGAGCAGGGTGGCAGCCAATTTGCATACAGAAAGAATGAGGCTGGTGGAATACTGCTTGTTTTTAGGTTCTCCCTGTGTGTTTGCTGTTTGTAGTTTGCCGGTTGAGACTGTTTCTCACTGCCTTTCTAAAATAAAGGGAGCAAAATCCACACAGCAAGAACAAAGAAGTTCAAGACTGGTTAAGGCACTTCCTTGGATATTTTGCCGACGGAGAGTGCACTCAACGCCCTCCAATTCTGCTCTGTTCCTGGGTTTCACTAACAGCACACTGTAATTTTTCTTAACTTTAGTGGTTGAGCAGATCCTGACACACCAGGAAAATGTATCTGTTTCCATTTGGTATTTAACAAGGTGCACAGATGGTGTTAAAAAGCAGGTAGAAGTGGTTAATCACCTGTGAATCTCAGGCATTTTTCTGCTGTCCATAGAGGACTTTAGAAGTGCATTTACTGCATGGCTTTCTCCGCCACGATTTGCATTTTCATGGTTGTTTTCAATCAATCACCCCAGAGAGGTTTCATTCCAAAGCAGTGAAGACCTGCTCGTGTCCACATTCCTAGCGCGACAAATTATTTGGGACCCGAATCGTGTGGCGCTCAGGATTTGCATTCAGGCATATCCCTACCTCGTCGCACCCTGAATTGTTTCATTTTACTGACACCATCTGTTTCTTGTGCCTAAACCAATTTGTATTCCATTTCAAGAGTTGTCCCCTATGCTGAGCTTTCTGACCTTGTAAATCGATCTCCTGTACGGCCTCTAACAAATACTTTCCTGAAACCTGGATGAATTATGTCAACGATTTCATCTTTATCAATTCAGCAGGGCATTGAAATGACCCTAATACGTTTGTCATACATGATCTTCTTTTAACAGAGCCATGCAGCTTTTCCTTTACTAAATCACACATCTCTAACTGAATTGTAAATCTTCCTTATAAATGTTTCCATTACCCTGCCCACTCTTACAAGCCTGTATTTCCTTGGGTCCTCCCAGCGCCTCTTTTCGACAGCTACTTGAAGCCACTCATCGGTGGAGTGCATTTCAGGTAAATATCTTCTTAAAAGAAGAAGAAGAAGGAAAAAAAAATAAAATTAAAACCTAGTAAAATATACTCTTGGTGTTCAATAGCAGTTTTAGAAATTCACTGAGATGAATGGAGAATAAAGGAGGATTTCTTTATTGCTGGCAGTTAGTGGCATTGATGGATCGTGGTGTAGTCACTCTCAGCATGGCCAAATAATTTCGCTGTATAGAATTTTATATAGCTACAGCTAAAATTCAATGAACTGATTCAGAAGGTTCAGGATAAACTATAACAATAAGTTAAGCCCTTAAATCGATTTGGTATTTTAAAAGGATAGGGAGCAGCAAGATGTCATCTTCCTTCACAGATGTAACTTTAACTGGAACTGTAAATCCAAAGCAGAGTATTGGGGGGATAAGGGTATATAATGTGTGATTTAAGGCCCATCCTGGAAATCAGTGAGGATTTGAGTACACCAACTCTAAAAACATAATCGGAGCGTTATAAAAGTCCATCCAGAAAGTTAGGGGGTTTTTCTTTTCTTTTTTTTTTTTTTTTTAAAAAAAAGAAAGAATAAAGATAAATTTCATATCTTAAAGAGGCTATTTTTGAAGAGTGCCAGGCAAGATGAGAAAAGAAAATGACTGTGAAAGAAGCAGCAGAACAGCAGAGGCATAGATAACCACTCATCCTACTATCCTCTCAAGATATGAGCTGGGGATGATTTCTATCAACGACTTCCAAATATAACATTATTCAGCTTTCATTATGTTGTCAATCTAATTTGAATGTAAGTTATTCTGAGCTCATGCTGTTTTGCCTTTGTGTTTGCCTGTAAAGCTCTGCACACCCCAACCCAGGGAAGGAAAAAAAAAAAAAAAAAAAAAAAAAAGAAAGAAGAGAGAGAGAGAGAATTCTTGGATTAGAAGAGATAAAGTCCTCACTGCAAGTCCTCTGTGCAAATGCTTGTTTTCTAATCACCTGCCCCTGCTATACCACACAGAGCAATTCCTCATCAAAGTAAGAGGAATTGCAGCTTATTTTATACTAATCCTGGGCAGACTCTCCACTTATGAGGAATGTGAGAAACTCCTGCCGACTCGCATTAGTTTTTTGGGGAAAAAAGCAGCCCTGAACTCCCAAGATTCAGCTTTGGTCATGACCCTAAGTTCACAGAGCTCTCAGTTTTGAACTAACTCCATGTCTGAGCTGAAATCCTGAATTCACACTGAAGTGAAATAGAGTTTTCTCATTGATGTTAGAAAGGCCAAGGTTTCAATCCTTCCTTCTGAGGCAGGAGTTAGAAAAGTTTTAGCATGCTGTGGCGTGGTTACATCAGAATGGAGTGCTGTAGAGATAGCCTGTTAAGTAATACAGAAAATATTATCCCTAGGGCTGCAAGGTCTGAGATAGTCACTGGGGCCAAAAATAGTAGCTTGTAATGTACCAACAAGCCCATTTCCCTTCTCTTAGCTTTAAATAAAAACATGAAAATTTAACTGAAGGAGCAATTAGCACCTGAGAATGTGCATCTACCTGCCCTTTAGTAGCCTACTGATAATTGTCTAGCTTTCAGCTTCCCTTTCCCTTTTGCCACTCTTTACAATAAGTTTACTTTAAATTTCCCTGTTTTAGTTGCATTGGCTCTATTTCCTCTTCATGTTTTAGTATTGATCTCTTTCTGCCCCTTGGCTCTAGATGGGCTCTTTTTCTCTCTGTCTTACAGCAGCTTTCCATGCTCTCTACCCCAGGGCATGACTGAAGGACTAGTTCAGTTATGAAAGTCCAGATCAAAGAGGTTTTCCTTTCCTGAATCCCTAGAGCTGCCTCCCATCTCATTCTCACATTAGGCCAGAAAAGGACTACAGCCTTTGCTTGTAGCTCTGGCAGTTACTCTGGGCATGAGTGGCATTTGTGCTTTGATGGGAAGCTAGTGCAGAGCATCCTGGAGGAAAACTTGTGAGGCACAATAGCACATCCTACCCAAGCCTCCAATAACAAGCCAAGGATAAAGTCAATCCACAAGAGTAGCTACCAGCAGCAGGTTGAGCAGCACAAAATGGAAAGCACAAGGACTGACCAAACCAGATGAATACCTACCATGCAAAGCTGGGGAGGTGAAAAGTACAGGCTTGAGCCAAGCTAAGTGCATTTAATGTTCATACACAGAATCACAGACACATGCAGGTTGCCAAAGCCCCTCAGGATCACCAAGTCCAACCTAGAACCCTACTCCACAGCATTCACCTTAAACCACATCCCCAAGCACCACATCCAAACCACCCTTAAACACATCCAGGCTGGGTGACTCCACCACCTCCCTGGGCAGCTCATTCCAGTCCCTGACCACTCTCTCTGTGAAAAACGTCCTCCTAATGTCCAATCTAAACCTCCCAAGTCTCAGTTTGAGGCCATTCCCCCTTGTTCTGTCTCCAGCTACCTGTGACCAGAGCCCAGCAGCAGCTTCTCCACAACATCCCTTCAGCAATGAGCTCTACCCTCAGCCTCAGAGTTTAAAAGTCATTTGGATGTGGTGCTTGGGGCTATAGTTGAAGGTGAATCTTGTAGAGTAGGGTTCTAGGTTGGACTTGTGTGCTGGTTTGAGGTTAATTGGAATATTTTAATGGAGAAAATTATATTATAGGCTGAGAAAAGAAAACAATGGTGATGTCTGCTTCACTCAGACTTGCTGAGATGTATAAGAACACAAACATGGATAAGGCACTCACACTCAGAGAGTCTTGCTCTCTAGCTGCTGGCTTGGTCTGGACCTCTCTGCTAACCTAACTAACCACTCTCCTTCTAACCCCCTTGGCCAATCCTCCAAGCTCACCTTGAGCATAAGGCAAACCCTGGGGTAAGGTAGAGGGGTGGGAAGAAGGTGGAAGGGTGGTTGGGAGCCCCTCCTGGGGACCCTGATTTCTGAGAGGGGAATTGTGTTTCTGTATTACCTTTAGCTTCTCTATCTCTGTAACTATTCCTGTCTATTGTGTATGTCTCTGCTTGTACATTGTGCTGAGCTGTAAACAGAGCTTCAGTCCTTAACTTCCAGCTGGCTGAGCCGAGTCTGGGGGATTTTACAAAGTGGGGGTGTGGGGAACTCCCAAGCCATCCCAACTTGTTGATCCTGAGGAGCTTTGCCAACCTGGGTGTTGCTGTGATTCTGTGAAAAGAAGCAAAGAGCTGTCCCACACAGGCTGCAGCCGGGGTGTGCCCTTGCAGCCCCCTTGTTGGCAGCAGGGCTATGGTGGCTCTTGCCAGACCTGACCTGTGCATAGCAAAAGGCAAGGTGGGAGCAAAACCCCTCTTGCACTGCCTCCTGGGTTCATCCCTGCCACTACAGTTAATATTTTTCTTTGTTTGGGTTTTTTTTTGTTGTTGTTGTTGTTTGGTTGTTTTTTGTTCTTTTGGTTTTGGGTTTGGGTTTTTTTGGGTTTTTTTTTGGTGAAAGAAGGATTTAAATCAGCTCCCAGATTTTACACTGGCATCATGTTAGGACAAAAACAGTTAGTAACCAGTGGGGAAAAACCCACTGTCACAAAACATAAACAGGAGTGAGGTATTCTCTTGCAGTACTGGGGCATTTCAACCCTCAGGGGTTATTCATGTAAACGAATCTTGTGCTTATTCTGTCAGAGAACACAAATTAACAGCACATGAAGAAACAAGAACAAACAGCTTTAAAACCCCAGTTGAAATCAACCCACACGAATCAGATCTCATTATAGATTTCTGGACCCTGCTCTTAATCTGAGAGAATTTTGCCTTGGTAAATAAAGTTGTTAAAGGTGACCACACGTTAGGGGAAGGGTTTTGAACTTAGCTCCCAAAATGTCTGAGGTGTTTGGGGGGATGGTTTTCCTTTTGGATTGTGCCCATCGCTGCAAAAAAGCTGAAAGGTCTGCAAATATAATTTATTTGGAGAGCATATGAAGGTTTGATTGATCCCAGAGCTCTGTTGGCATAGAGACTTACTGATGTGTGCTTTCAGGAAAACAGAGCTGACTGTTCAATGCCAACACCACAGAAACTAACAGCGCTTCTGTCTGCCTGTGACCCTAAACAGCCTGCAAAGTCTGACTTGTGAGAGGGAATACTCTCTGTAAATCCATTCCTGAATATGTGGATCATCAAACACTGAAAAAAAAACCACCAAAATTTAGACTAGTACAGGAAAAAAAAAAAATCAATCAAAATGTCAATTATATAAAATGTGATCACAACAAAGAAGAAATCATTCCCGGTATCAACACCATTGGCAATTCCAATGTCTGGAATTTACTTACTGCCTTGTTGTCTGCTCATCAGTCACTGTGGCTTCTTTTTGTCTCCTTGTCCAAGTGTCCATTAGCTCACACTTCTAAACTGTTCAGAGGAGATGGTGATGAAAAGAAGGAAGAGTTTTGTTTGGTCACTTGAGTTTTGGATTTGGAGATCTCTGTTAGAATCACAGAATGGTCTGGGTAGGAAGAGACCTCCAAAGGTCCAACCCCCGCTGCAGTCAGCAGGGGCATAGAATGTTAGCATCTTTCTTAGAATCTTAGAATCTTTCTTAGCATCTTAGAATCAGTCAGGGTTGGAGGGCACCACAAGGATATGCCAGTTCCAACTCCCCTGCCATGCCCAGGGACACCTCACACTAGCTCAGGCTGTCCACAGCCTCATCCAGCCTGGCCTTAAACACCTCCAGGGATCAGGTTTCCAACACCTCCCTGGGCAACCCCTGCCAGGCTCTCACCACCCTCATGCTCAACAACTTCTTCCTAACATCCAGGCTGAATTTCCCCATTTCTAGCTTGGTTCCATTCCCCCTAGTCCTATCACTATCTGACAGCCTCAAAAGTCCCTCCCCAGCTTTCTTGTAGCCCCCTTAAGATACTGAAAGGCCACAATAAGGTCACTTGGGAGTTCTCTCTGCAAACTGAACAGCCCTAACTCCCTCAATGTCTCCTCGTAGGAGACCAGCTCCAGCCCTCTGCTCATCCTCGTGGCCCTTCTCTGGACACTTTCCAGCACCTCCACATCCCTCTTGTCCCAGGGGTTCCAGCACTGGATGCAGCACTCCAGGTAGGGTCTCAGTAGTGTGGAGCAGAGGGGCAGGATCACTTCCCTCACCCTGCTGCCCACATTGCTCTTGCTGTAGCCCAGGCTCTGGTTGGCTCTCTGGGCTGCAAGAGCACATTGACAGCTCAGATTGAGCTTCTCATCCACCAGCACCCCCAAGTCCCAACCTCAACTAGATCAGGTTACTCAGAACCATGTTGAGCCTCACCTTGAGTATCTCTCTGGGCAACCTGCCTCCCTTCTAATGAGAGTGAGTTCTGGTGTTTAATCTGAACCAGAAGGACTCTCAGTCTATGAAGGGCATGCTCTGCATCTCACAGGGGATGCACAGTTCCACAGCAGAGGAATTCAGATTCAGCCCCTATCTATGCTAGCAGTACTTGTGCCCAGGTAACTTACTTTACTTACCTGTCTTTAGAGGTCTTTGTTCAGCAAGAGAGCAGCACTTTAGCCTTTCAACAGCTTGTTATTTTGTTTACAAACCTACTCAGGCTGCTGCAGAAAATGGGTTTTTTCCTTTCCCCAGTGTGAAGGTACAACATGCTGTTACTGTTTACAGCAGACCAGCCAGCACGGCTCTGCAAGCTAAGGAGCAACACAGGCACTGGCATATTGGCTGCAATGTTTGCTCAGGAACTTGAAAAAATACACTTTTTTTTTTCATAGTTTTGGCATCAGAATGGGGCTATGCCTCTATGGTTTTGTAAATGAAAAGGGAAAAAAGCTGAATTTGTGGAAACTCTCATGAAATAACAAAATGTGCCCTGCTGTTGATAACTTCTTAAGAACTGATCTAATTTGAGTGAGCTCTTAGAGGAACATAAAACAACCCAGGGTGTTTGGAGGGAGTGCATCACTGCCAGAAAAAAAAAAAAAAATAAAGCTCAGCTCCAGATTAGTGCAAGTAGAAAGCCTGACCATGGCATCCTGGACATACTCCTTCCAATTGAATTTTTACCTAAACAACTCCATTTGTGAGACCCTTTACAAAGCTGGGACCTAACCCTGAGGAACAGCCAAACCTGTAGACTTCAAAATCCATCACTGAGACTCAGAGCATGAGGCTGCTCTCTGGTCATGACATTGCTTGTGATACGGTGTCCTGGGCTATGTGTTTGTGGGGGAACTCCAGCTGGGTCCCCACATTCCTCCTGACAGCAGCTTTTACCTGTGTGGTCACCATTCTGGGTCATCTTCTGGGAGGGCACCAGTTACAATCAGCTGGGCTCACCTTTGTGCTCAGTGGGCAGCCACGGGTCACTGCCCTCTCTGAGGCTGTTTCTCTGCTCTGGTCATTTCCACCTTGTTTAGCACACTGCACAGCATTACAGAAGATCGTGCATGGATCTCCTCTTCCTCTTCTATCTTTTCTTCTCCTCTCCTCTGTCTTCTCTCTTTTCCTCATCTGAAGGGGGCCTACAGGAAGGCTGGGGAAGGATTATTTACAAGGTCTTGCAATGACAGGACGAGGGGCAATGGGTTTAAACTGGCAGAAGGAAGATTTAGACTGGATGTTAGGAGGAAGTTCTTTACAGTGGGGGTGGTGAGGCACTGGAACAGATAGCCCAGGGAGGTTGTGGCTGCTCCCTCCCTGGAGGTGTTCAAGGCCAGGTTGGATGAAGCCTTGAGTGAGCTGTACTAGTGGGAGGTGTCCCTGCCTATGGCAGGGGGTTGGAACTAGATGATCCTTGAGGTCCCTTCCAGCCTTACCATTCTATGATTCTATTCTCTCTTCTCTCCTGTCTCCTCTCTCCTGTCTCCTGTCTCCTCTCTCCTCTTCTCTTCGCTGTGCACTTCTGGTGGCTAACAAAGCAAAGCCAGAGCTCCTGCACTGCAGGGAGATGGGCAGCAGTTGGCAAGCTGTGGAGTCTGAGGCACACTGCTCTCCAGAAGGGTCATGGTATGAGCACCCTGACCACGGCAGCAGTGGCTTGAGAGTCACAGGATGCCAGAGGGCAGCGTGTGCCTCTGCTGTATGGGTCAAATACACAAGAACATGGCAGGTTCCTCGAGGGCTTGGGCTTGCCAGCACCATCAGTGCCATTAGTGCTGCATCCCTGCCATTTGCTGAGGCTCTTGCTACGCCTCCCTTGCCTGTTTGAAGAGCCTTGTTTAATTTTGCTAACGACGCCGAATGAAGATAAGGCCCGTGTGTGTAATAACAGACTAAAATTAAACTTCAAACAAATTATCTGTTAGGATTTAGGAAAATCTTATCTGGGGAGGAATTAATCCTTGCTGCTTGTTTTGGGGCTTTAGCAGGCCACCAGGGATTTGAAAGAGAAGACTTTTTCAGCCTGGCGCACGCACGGCGGCTGGAGCAGTGTGCATAATTCTGTGGATAAGAAATTANCACATTTCAGAACTACTCCAGTACCACCTTTGCCCCATCCCCCACCCCCCCCCCCCCCCCCCCCAAAAAAAAAAAAAAAAAAAAAAAAAAAAAAAAAGAGACCTGGAGATCTAGAGGTGCAGTTGCAAACAAAATGCAGGTGCTGTACATCATCAGCTGTCGCTGTCAAAGTCCTACTCTCCTTGTGACTAATGTCCCTGCTTCCTCCGTCACTGCTTATCAGGACAATTCTGTAAGCTGGCTCTTAAGCCCTCGTGCTCCATGCAGCATGGGTTGGAAAGCAGCCATTGCACCCTCCCAGTGATGTGAGGTTGCTCCAAAAAGTATCTGAAGGGGGCCTACAGGAGGGATGGGGA
>VWZE01001778.1:103077-138452 GCA_013396675.1 Eubucco bourcierii | reverse complement strand
ATCCAGTCTAAATCTCCCCTCTGCCAGTTTAAGCCCATTGCCCCTTGTCCTGTCATTGCAGGACCTTGTAAATAATCCTTCCCCAGCCTTCCTGTAGGACCCCTTCAGATACTGGAAGGTTACTATCAGGTCCCCTCGAAGCCTTCTCTTCTCCAGGCTGAAGAGCCTGGAGAGTCTGTTCTAGTGGGAGTTGTCCCTGCCTGTGGCAGGGGAGTTGGAACTGGATGAGCTTTGAGGTCTCTTCCAAGCTTACCATTCTATGATTCTATAAGAAGAAAAGGCTGCTCAATTAAGCCTTTTAATCAACTTAGAAGAGACAAGAAGCACCTCTGGGGGTTACTCTGTTGAAAAATGCTCTTGTGGCTCTTTGTGGCTGTGGAGGGAGAGCAGAGGTAGGGCAGAGACTGGGCACAGCCACAGAATCACAGAAATCATCTATCTGGAGGAGACCTCAAAGATCATCCAGTCCAACCTTCCACCCAGCTGCCATTTGAATACTACCACCCCGTGTTGCTTTGAAGGATTTAGCCTCAGGAATGATTTCATCTTCTGTTCTGCTTCATTCACCTGCAAATAATACCCATGCCAGATGGTAAAGACAAATACAGGAGACCTCTGGATACACCTCCTTGCACAGGTATCTTGCACAGAGATACCTCAAAATTCCATCAGTGAGAGATTCCTGGTGGAGGTCTTTTGCCTTTTTCTCTTCCTATGGAGACAGACTGAGAGTTGGGGTTCAGTCTGCAGACGAGAAGGCTCTGAGGAGATTTTATTTTGGCCTTCCAGGATCTGAAAGGGGCTACAGGAAAGCTGGGGAGGGAGCTGTCAAGTAATAATAGGACTGGAGGGGGAATGGAGCAAAACTAGAAGTGGGTAGATTCAGTTTGGATGTTAGGAAGAAGTTTTTCAGCATGAGGGTGGTGAGACACTGGCACAGGTTCCAGGAAGTTGAAAACCTCAACTTGGCTTGGAGTTGTTGAGCCAACAACAACCTGGAAGCCTCATCCTTGGAAGTTTTTAAGGTCAGGCTGGATGGGGCTCTGGCCAACCTGATGTAGTGTGAAGTATCCCTGCCCGTGGCAGGGAGGGGGTGGACCTGAATGATCTTTGAGGTCCCTTCCAACTCTGTGGTTGACACTGTGAAGTAAACCAAACACAACTTGCACCAGCTGAAGTGATTCCTTGATGTTGTTTGTTGAAAGGCATCTAATGACCTGTTGGTAATCACTACCTGCACTGCCTTTCTCAGTATGCAGCCAAGCAGCACAAGGCAGAAATCCCTAGAGCTATGCAGTCTTTCTTCAGCCTGGCCTTTACCTGGGCAGAGAGGTCACTACTGAACAATCTCTAGCCCATGCAGGAGGAGTATGTTATCTTGGCAACACTTCAAATGCCTGCTGACCTGCAGAGTGAAGGACTAGAGACAAGAGGCTAAGCAGCTTGGTGTGCTGAACACACAGCATAATAGCTCCTTTTTACCTGTCTGGAATTTCCATCTTCATCTCTCGTGCAGCTCTTGACAATCAAACATATGGCATTTATTGTAATAGATATTACTGGCAAAAGGCAAACACATTTCCAAAGGATTTAATTTGTTGCCACTGGAGGCAATGCAAATAATTGGAGGTTAAATACAAAGAGACAAAAAGAAAGCTTTCTTCTTAAAGTAAATACAATCTCCTTGCTTTGCATTCTGCTTTAGCAGGTTCATGAATATCCTTGTTTTCTGTAACCTTGCAAGTTATTGAAAGAGATCTTTCATTTGCTTCTACTCTTTGTAATTTCCTCAGATATTCTATTTCCTTGCATCTGCAGAAACTGAGCTGTTTTCTTCCCTGTGCTTGACAAACGATCAACATCTGCGTGTGAGAGATTTCAGAGAGAGAAAAAACAGTTAAAAAAAAAAAACCAAAACAGAACCCAAACCCAGAAGATAGAAACCTTTCCTAATCAATTTTCCTTTGATTTTCATACACTTGTGTAAAAGGATGTAGATATTTGCTGAAAATACATTTAAACTGAGTAAATTCAGATTTGATTTCTTGACACTAGAGAACAACCTCAATGAAAGGAGTAGTCTGTCTTGCTCAGTAGCTGCCTCACACTGAAGATCTGTACTCCTCAAGGAGTATATTTGTACCTTCTTAAAGGAACCAGTCAAAGACTGGTCTTGATTTGAGAACTTGAAAGAAGAATATGGAGTTATGCAGGTGTGATGCCTACAGGAGGTAGTACCCATAACTGGAGGGTCACCAACCAGCTCACCAAGGTGGCACATCTGAGAACCTACTCAAGGTCTTGCTTCACCCAGGCACAGAATCATAGAATGGTCTGGGTTGGAAGTGACCTCTGAAGGTCATCTTAGCCCAACCCCCACTGCAGTCAGCAGCGACATCCTCAAATGGAGCAGGTTGCCCAGAGCCCTGTTGAGCCTCACCTTGAATATCTCCAGGGGTTGAGCCCTGATTACCTCCCTGGGCAATCTGTTCCAGAGTTCCACTACCCTCATGGTGCAGAACTTGTTCCTAACATCCAATCTCAATCTGCTTTGCTGTGGTTTGCAGCCATTGGCCTCATCCTGTCCCTGCAGGCCTTTGCAAACAGTCCCTCTCCACCCTTCTTATAGCCCCTTCAGGTACTGGCAGGCTGCTCTTAGGTCTCCTCAGAGCCTTCTCTTTTCCAGGCTGAACAACCTCAGCTCCCTCAGGCTGTCTTAGTAGCAGAGCTGCTCCAACCTCACCTTGATCATTTTCATGGCACTTCTCTGGACCTCTTTTCTGCTTTTCCACACAGAACAGTTGGTAGCTCTGTGCCTTGGTTTCTTGGTGACAACATTTGCCAACTTTAACCAAATAAGGGAAAGGAAGGCTCAAAACCCATACCTATAAACTGGAGCAAGCTCCTTCCCAGTTGCTCTTGCTCAATTGTTCATGGAAATCAGGTGCTCCAGACTGAAATTTGCTTTGTAGAGGATAAGCTGCAGCAGTTGCCCCATGCTGTGCCCTTTCCAGGTAGGAGGAACTGCTCTCCAAGGAGCTCCCATCCCTGATTGCTGCTGCTCAGAGGAACTCAAATCCACTGCTTACAGCACTCTGCACAAAGCCTTACACACCCTGGGATGCTGTGCCAAACAACTACCACATTTTTAAGGAATGAAGGGGGTTGCTTCCCTACTTCTGCTCCCAAGACTCTGGGGAGCCCCAGGACATGGATACCAGACCCTGTCTCCCCTGTGATGATGGCTGAGCTTTCCTACCACAGAGAGGACCAAATAAACGTCATCCTTAGCCCACCACAGGGAGACCCTGGTGGCGATTGGTGACCTGCTCCAGATCAGAGGGTTTGCAGAAGAGCATTTGGTCATTGTTATGACCCTAGATAAATGTTAGTGTTTACCCCAATGTCACAGTATCCATGGATAACTGCTGACAGCTGGTCTTCTTGGACTGAAAGGGAAAAATCCTGAGCTAACTGTAAGTGTAGACACGTAAAGGTGGAGTAAAACAGGGAAGAAATCCATGGATGAGCCTGAGATGATTTTAGTGAAGACAAACTTAATGCCTTGGGCTGCAGTTGGGAGCAGTAGGAGTGATTCACTCTCTTCCCTAAATTATACCACTGCGTGGGGCACGCATCAGACATTATTAGCAAGCTCCCAGTTATTCCAGAAGTTACTATGCTGTGCCAACTCATTACTTTCTAAATAGCTTCAGTGTCAGTGCTAAGTGGTGACTTAACTGGCTGCTGACATTCACTACAAGGTCACTAAGCTCAGTCTATACTTAGGAGCACTTTGGTGCTGCAAATGACATGGAAGTGATTTCATCTATCCACATTTTGATGAGGATAATAGGAACAGAGAGTGAAATATTCTTAGAATGGCTGGATTTTATTTTGTGCAAGTGGTCAGAAGCAATAAATTTCTTTTTTGCTCTCCCACCACAGTGAGGAGCTGACAAAACAAAACTTTTTTCACTGTGAGAGTGACCAAGCACTGGCACAGGTTACCTAGGGGTGTTGTGGAGTCTCCATCCTTGGATGTCAAAAAGTCTTCCACAACCGGTCCTGAGCAACTGACTCTAGGTGACCCTGCTTGAGCAGGGTATTTGGAGCAGATAACCTCCAGAGATCCCTTCTCACCTCAGCCATTCAGTGAGGTTTTCTGCTCTGGCTCAGGTCATAAGCTGATAGCCTTTCTAATATCTGAATACCTTATCTCTGCTCACCCATCCTAGCACAGGCCTCACCAACAGGGACAAAGATGGTAGAAAATGCAATTAATATTCAGCTCACTAAATGAAACCTGGAGAAGGAGTCTTAGGAAAGCAAACACTGAAGACAACCCCAACAAGGAGCTGAATAACAGCTGAAAAGTGAAACCTTTCTGCATTTAATCCTAAGGAATCCAACATGCCTCTGCTGGTGACTGCAGCAAACATAACATTTCTCTCTGCAGAGTGCTCTTCTTGACTCGCACAGCTCTCTTTACAGTCAACATATTGCAAATAGATTCTTCACTCCTAGTGCTCAGTGAAGAGGATCTCCTCAAAAGGCTCAGTGCCCCTGTTCAGATGACAAAGACATGGACAGCTCCACCTGGTAGCCAGCAGCTTTCAGCGTCTCTCATGAGCTCACAGATTCAAAGGGTAATTCTCGTATTCCTACCCCTAAAGCACACAGCAAGTAACCTATTCCCACCTGCCACCCCTCCTGGCCCCTGCTACTACTAAAGCTGTGCCTATCATAGAAGCAGAGAACCATTTTGGTTGGAAAAGTTCATCAAGTCCTAAAGCTCCAGGCATTTTAGAAATAGTTCCTGCAAAACCTTTGTGTATCAAGCAACAACACAGAGGGTACCACTGCCACAGTCACTCGAGGTCCCTTCCAACCCCTGACATTCTGTGACCTTCAAAGCCCTGGTCCCATTTGCCAAAACAGCCCAGAGTAGAGCAGGACACTGATGTCAATGCCTTTTTAAAACAGGTTTTTTTTTAGCTCATTACTTTCATGGATAGGTAGTTCAGCGTTTCCCTCTGCATTTCCCACGAGGAAGCTGGGCTCTTTATTGAGAAAAAGGGTCCCAAAGCTTCCAGACACCAAGCTACAAAATCACCTTTTCTTCTCCTCTGCTCACTACACCAAAGGCCCAGGATTTGTGCCAGTTTGATAGTCCATCAGAAGTACCAAAAGGCAAATTATCTTCACCTGACCTGCAGATGGGGAAATGAGTCTCCCTACAACAATAAAGATAAATATTTCAGCTGTCACTTCAGGGGGAATGGTGTAAGGTTCCTCACCTCTGGTGCTTCAGACACCACAATCTCACAGTGATTAAGAAGACAGGGGCAAATAAATGGGGAAGAAGTTAAACTGAAGGAAGATAAACTCTCTATGAGCTTCCATTTCACCCCCAGATCTGTTTTCATCCATGTCTGAGAAAAGCAAAGCAACCAATCACTATTAGTTACTAGCCCAGGGTGGGGAAGTGCATCTGCACACCTGTATGCTCAGTTTCAAGCCAAAGGTGGCAAGAAGGCACTGAGGTGCCAGTCAGCTTTGCATTCAGGTTTATTCTCTTGGCTTAGGACAGGTACATCCTTAAAGCACGCTGGGAGCCACAGAGCTGCTGCAGCACTGGAGCAGGCTGGCTCAGGCACAACAGCTGCCTGCACCTCTGCTGTCATACAGGGTGGGACTGGGATTCAGCATGGGCATGAGCACAGCCCTCACCACACACTTGTCACCCAGGATTTCCTTATCGTTTCCCAGCTCCAAAAGCAGTGAATGTCTGGAGGTTTCTCCTACCTGTACCCATTTTCAGCCAGCAGCATGGTCCAAGCTCATCCAAGCCTGCGTGGTGACGGAGAAGGACTCTCAGGGTGCCAGCTGTGTGAGGTTTTGGAAGGCAAACTCAAAACAAGAGGTTTCACTCTTTTAAAAAAGTAATAAAAATCAAGTGGTAGCCACTCCTGTGATAGAGGCAGATGCAATAAGTAGGTGGGGAGTAACTGCAGGACTCTGTGGTTACTCACTTCATTAAGTCTTAATTGTAACGATTTCAAGGTGCAACCCCAGCACCGTAATCAGATCCCGAGGTGACAGAGGCACAGATAATTGTAATGAGCCTTCCTCTGAAATGAAAGGCCTGCAGTTTTCTCCCCAGATACTAATGATTCAAAGCAGAGGCAGAAAATGGTGTCAGCAGGAACCAGGAGAAGCTGGGGGTCCAAGGAGACCTCCAGGCTACAGAGTTTACAAACAAATAACAGGCAGATGCCATTAGCCACAGCTGCTAATTTAACTTCTGTTTCCCCTATTTGGAGTTTGTTCTCACAAGCATCCCAAGTAAACTTGCACCATCCTGGCCCCAGCACTGCTCTGCTTTCTGTAAAACTCTAGCAAAACCATTTAGCATACTGGCAAGCCAGAGGGCAAAGAAATGGAGGAGATTGAACAAGGTTAAGAGTAGTGCTGCTCCCTCCTTCCATCTGCCAGCCCAGACTCCATCCACATAGACCCCACCTGCAGTGGGTGATGAATGCTTTCTTGACATCCCACCCCCCCCCAGCCTTCCATTCATGGGACTAAAATGGAGAATTAATTGTCAGGGCACACCTGCAGCTGGAGGATGAGTCAGCCCCAGGGGGCTGCTGAGTCAGAAGAACTGCAACAGCCACTGAAGCTGGCAAATGAGCATTCTTGTACAATCCAGTGCTAATGTCCAAGCAGGAAATAGAAATGAACTTTGGAATAGAAGTCAACAATTGCAAATGAATAAAAATGGGAGCAAGGCTACCAGAAGCCCTTCATTCTGGTGATGTCATGGTTCCCAAATGCCCTTCAGAAATGCAAATTGCCTACAATGTAATAAAAAGGGCATTTTCTAGAGTGTGCAGAGCTTGCATAGTTTAATTAAGCATAAACTAGGGTGACTCTGGAAAGGAAAATGATGTGGATTGCATTCTCTGAGTGACCTTGGAAAGGCACTTAGATGCTTGCTCTACACAGCAATTAAGTAAGCTCACACTTCATATTCTGTCATTCCTATTCCTTCCCTTTATTTAGAAACATGGGTTTTGTTCTCCCTGATTCCCTGATCTCACATTGATTTATCCCTGTGCTTAGAAAATGTGATTTGTTTCCTTTAAGGTAACTAAACATTTGTCTGCAGCCTCACCATTTCTAGTTTCCTAATCTCTGCTTCAATATTACTTATATCAAACTTCTGCCACCTGCTTTCCTTGCTCTGCACCAAACTCCAGCTAGGATGCCTCACTGATGTGACAAAACTGGCATAAGGCCATACCTACAGAAATTTCTCATCCAACCCTCCCAAGACCAACCTAGTGGCCTCCAGTGATGGAATGGCTACACCAGTAGACAAGAGAAGAGCTATGGATGTCACCTATCTGGATGTCTGCAAGGCCTTTGACATGGATCCTCACAACATCCTCCTCTCTACATTGGAGAGATACAGACTGAGTGGGTGGATTGCACAGTGGATAAGGAATTGGTTGGATGGTTGCATCCTCAGGTTAGTGGTCAACAGCTCAATGTCCAAAACCCCTCCAGGGGTCCAGTAGTAATTAACATCTTCATTGACGACATAGTTGGACAGAGTGCACGCTCAGCAAGTTTGCAGGTGACACTAAGCTGAAAGGGGCAGTTGAAACATCTGAGGGATAGGATCCATCCAGAGGCAGCTGTGTAAGCTCAAGAAGAGATCCTGTGTGAACCTCTGAGGTTCAATGAGGACAGGAGCAAAGTCCTGCATCTGAGTCAAGACAGTCCCCAGTATCAATCCAGGCTGGGAGGTGAAGAGATTGAAAGCGGCCCTGAGGAGGGCTTGGGTGTACTGGTGGATGAAAAGCTGGACACCAGCTGGCATCATGCACTCACAGCCCAGAACCAAGCCTGTCCTGGGCTGCATCTGAAGAAGTCAGTGTTAGCAGCTTGGCTCCATTTCCTCTAGGCTGGGGTGTGGGAAAACACACAGTATCACAAGGGTTGGAAGAGACCTCAAAGTTCATCAAGTCCAACCCATTACCACAGGCCTCAAGACTAGACCATGGCACCAACTGCCACATCCAAACCTGCCTTGACCTCCTCCAGGGACGGTGAATCCACCACCTCCCTGGGCAGCCCATTCCAGCAGTCAATGACTCTCTCAGTCAAGAACTTTCTCCTCACCTCCAGCCTAAACTTCCCCTGGTGTAGCTTGAGACTGTGTCCTCTTGTTCTGGTGCTGCTTGCCTGAGAGAAGAAAGCAACCTCCCCCTGGCTACAAGCACCCTTCAGGTAGTTGTAGGCAGCAAGAAGGTCTCCCCTGAGCCTCCTCTTCTCCAGGCTAACCAATCCCAGCTCCCTCAGCCTCTCTCCATAGGGCTGTGCTCCAGGCCTCTCCCCAGCCTTGTTGCCCTTCTCTGGACACGCTCAAGCACCTCAATGTCCTTCTTCAATTGAGGGGCCCAGAACTGGACACAGTACTCAAATCACAGTAATTCCTGGCAGTGAGCATTGCTGCAAAATGGCAGTGGTGGCAGCAGCTCAGGTCTGTAGGCCAGGAGTGAATGGGACTCTGGGGGGGTGAGAGGGGTTCCTGCAGCTGTTTCTTGCAGATCTACCTTGCCCTTGGCCTTTCAAACAGTCTCTGCTCTGTCTTCTCCTTGAAATTCCCAGAGAAGCCACCATCCCTGCACTGCTCCTTGGGAATGCTTTCTCCTTGGCAAGAAGGAGGAGCAGAAACTTTTCAAGGGAGATTTGAAGAAGGCAGTAATGAGTGGAAGAAAAAAAAAAATGTTCACCTAGCAAAGGCAAAGAAACTGGGGGAGGTCAGTGGGGAAATGGTGCCGAGTTGAAGCTGATGTTTGAGCTATGATGGAGTTTCAGTGAACCGCACCATAAGGGCTGCTGACTCATAAAAAGGTGGAATACCCAGAAGGAAAGCAATGATCCCGGAGCAATTGCATCCCATTACGGCATGTCAGACACGTCTCTGATTGCACAGGCCTGTAATTAGTTACAGAGAATTGCCCTCTCTGAAGAAAGAAGAGGAAACAAAAAGAATTGGTCCCCGTGTTAGTGAGCAGCAAGATCAGTGGATAATGCCCAAGGAGTGGCTTAAATAAAATGTATTCGCTGGGGAGGGTTTTATATTAACTTCTGCAATTTCAGAGTAAATCACAGAATTGTCAGGGTTGGAAGAGACCTCAAGGTTCATCTAGTTCCAGTCCCTGGCCATGGGCAGGAACACTTCCCACTAGATCAGGTTGCCCAGAGCCACATCCAGCCTGGTCTTGAAAACATTCAGGGATGGATCTTCCACCACCTCCCAGGACAAACTGTTTCAGTCTCTCACCACTCTTATAGTGAAGAACTTCTTCCTAATGTCTAAACTTTATCTCCCCTCCTCTAGCTTGGATCCATTCCCCCTAATCCTATCACTACCCAACACCATAAAAAGTCCCCAGCTTTCTTGTAGCCTCCTTCAGATCCTGAACGACTCAGTAAAATTCAAGAAATCCTGAGACTCCACAGCAAAGATCTGGATGTCTGGAGCGTGATTTTAGGGCTTGGTTCCTATGCACTCTGCATGTAGGAAGCCAGTTTAGGGGTCTTGAATATCGTTTGAAAGTGGTTTTGGAAAGCCAAAATGGTTTTGTGGTAAGGAAGAAAGGACAGGACCGGACCGGACCGGACCGAGTTCAGCGGGGAGCGGAGCCGGAGCTGAGCTGCAGTGCGCCCCTGCTGCCGCTAGAGGGGGTGTAAGGAAAGAGTGAAGGCAGCGAAGCCTCCGAGCTGCGAGCACCTGGGCGCAGAGTTTGACTTCAACTACGCTGAGCACAGCATCCTCCACGGTTTCAAAAGCCAAGACCAATCACAACCGGACAAAGACTCGTTTGCCCACCCTGCCCACCCCTTCGGCAGCGTGGCCCTGCCCCGCGTGGGTATTTTCACACAGACATCACACCGTCGTTAGTCTCATTAACTGTATTTTATTCATTGGAAGTGTGCATACACACGTGTCAGCAGCAAAGGACTGCACCAGCTCCTCCTTACTAAAAAAAAAGCTCAGTCTATATACAGCCTTAAAATGCTCTCGCTGCAGCCAGCACATGGTAGCCAATCTACGCTTACAGGAACTACAGTTCTTTACATAGTTGTGTGTGTTTCAGGATACCAGGTGGCATGTTCTGTGAGCCTTTCTCACACTCCTGATAGCCTAAGGGTTGCAATGAATGAGGGTTCTCAATAAATGCATAGTTCAGTTACTGTTCTGAACAACTTCTGTTACAGAACGTGGGCTGTGGAGCCAAAACTCTCACTGCCTTTGGAAAGTTGTTACAGCTGCAGCCTGCAGCACTTCCTTCAGAGCAGGAACAGCAGAACAAGGCTCTCTTGGAGATCCTGTGTTTGTTTAACCCTGTGAAACGTAGCATAGCTTCTTCTTCTTCAGCTGGTGGTTTTGCCCTCCCTCTTAGCTGCTTTGGGCTCCTGTCCACTAACTCAGCAGGACAGGTGAGTCAGTGTCTGACTCCAGGCTGCTCCTGAAGTTGGGAGGGATGCTGAGCTGGGCTTCCTGATCAACCAGCACAGGTACTCAGCAGAAGTGGCAGCTTACCTGCTGAGTTAATTTCCCTCACTGTCTTCTTCTGGTCCCATCAGAATGAGCTGGACTCCTGTGGATCACTTTATCCTCTTTACTAAACCTGTCTCTGCAGAGACCATTTTAATTTAATTCAACTTAACAGCCAAGACTCAAAATCCCCTTGGCTCTTGAAACATACAATCTCCTGCTATCCAAGACAGATGCCCTTCTCCACCACCCTCTTGCTTCAAGTAAAAAAATTTCTCTAAACTAGCTTTCAGCTCTGCCTGATGCTCCTTGCTGAGTGAATAGCACTCACAGTGAGCCCTATAAGAAAGTGCTGGAACATGTAGAAATGCCCCTGCTCATCAGAGTGTCTGCCTCTGTTTAAACAGAAGAGCAATAAAAATGCCTTCCCACACCACAGGTTAAGGACACACCACTTGCCAGCCATAGCCACTTTAAAAAGTAAGCTGGGAACGTGGAAAGAAATGGCAGATATATGAATCATCTCTTTGCTTCCTTGGATTTGTTGGCTGAATCCCAGGTGGTGTTGCTGAAACCTACTACAGAAGGTTGGTTTGCATCTACCACCAGGATTGACACCACACTGGGAGTCAGAGGGCAGCACAGAATCATAGCATCATCTAGGTTGGAAAAGACCTTCAGGATCATTCAGTCCAGCCATTATCCCCAGTCTACCAAGTCCACCACTAAGCCCTATAAGCATGCAGTACGTTGGATAGCTGGATGGGATAGGGTGACAAAGTCATTACAACTAAAACTAGGATGAGCACCTCTACAGGGCAACAAAACTTAAAAACAGAATAAAACAAGCTCTGTTTCTGAAAGGCTAGGTAGTAAGCAATCATTTAATTTCATAGCAGTCAGGTGGAAGTTGGGGAAGGCTGAGATATGTCAGGTCACTGATAGATTATGACTCTTCATGGGAGTCCTTGTGGATAATCCTTATCTGCAGCACAGTTCACATGTTGGAAAGCCTGTGAGATCCTCTCTATTTATGCTAACGGGCCACGTTTCACACACCCAGGGCAAAGGTGAGGCTCACTCAGCACAGAGACAGTGACATAGTCCTGAGTATGAAGGAATAAGGACATTTTCCTTAGCTTCACCTGGTTTATGCAGAGCCTTCCTATTACCTAAGGCAGCAGGGCAGCAGCAAGACAGGACAAAACCACCTGGAGTGCTACGTGGTGTGAAAACCTGAAGAAACATAATGTGTAAGTGAACCAACACAGGTTCTCAGACACAGCTTTGTTGGGGAAGCCTTTCCAGGAAAACATCTGTTATGCTGATAAAGGCTCTGTGTGTCATGACTGCCCTGTTCAGGATGACTGAATGCCTTAGTCTGTAGCCACTGAAAACACCAATGTGGCATGGTCTGTGCACATCCTCCTGTTCAACCTTCAGTGCATTGGCAGCCTGGCAAAAGCCTGGAGCCACCAAGAAGAAGGCAGGGTTAGGTCTAGCCTGAAACAGCTCCAGCTGCCTTGATTTCCAAAGACTCAGTGATACCAAAGTCATGTTTAGAACTCAGGCAGAAAGAGAATTCCCCAAATACAGCTTGTGATGACCCAAACCTGAACTTATTGCTTGTGAGCTGTGCTAGCGGGGAAATAAATCATCTCATTGCATAAGGTACTGCAGAAAGTACATCACTGTAGATGTGTGTTTCAGGTTAAGCTTAAGCTGTGCCTTCCGGAATGCAAGATAGAATAGAATCAAAGAATCAGTCAGGGGTGGAAGGGACCACAAGGATCAGCCAGTTCCAACCCCCCTGCCATGGCCAGGGACACCTCACACTAGTTCAGGCTGCCCACAGCCTCATCCAGCCTGGCCTTAAACACCTCCAGGGATCAGGCTTCCACCATCTCCCTGGGCAACTCCCTCCAGGCTCTCACCACCCTCATGTTGAACAACTTCTTCCTAACCTCCAGTCTGAATCTCCCCATTTCTAGCTTGGTTCCATTCCCCCCAGTCCTATCACTATCTGACAGCCTCAAAAGTCCCTCCCCAGCTTGATCATAGAATCAAACCTGTTAAAACATCCCAGAACCTACTGAGATCATCAGGAAAAGTAAGAATTAGAGCAAAATGAGGTGGACTCCGTTAAAACAGAAAGTGGATGGAATTCGTAGGTGATTCATTCAGGGCAGAATCAGATCTCTGTTATTTTCTGTCCTTGTTAAGATCCCACATTCCAAAAGTATCACAGCTTTCCTCTCCTGGCTACCCAGAGACTAGGGGCTGGGCTCCAAACTGCTGTGCACAATTTCTTACTGGAGTAATGAATGATGGAAGGAAAATGACAATAGAGGTTCGCTTTCTCTTTAATCTACAACGAGCTAAAACGATGCCTCAGACTATAAACCAAAAAGCTCCTGAAGACAGACCTCAAGAAACCAAAATAAAGTCTCTTCTGGAACATCCCTTGTTTGCTTTTGCAGTTCATCAGCAGCCATCAGCCATGGAGAACTGGCTTTAAAGTCACTGCTAACACATGAACGACTCGAGAGCATTTCTATTTGTATGGCTTACTCTTCGCTTTCTTTATGAGATGCTCAACTCAAAGTGGTTTTCTGGGTGAAACTGAGGTCATTCTCTCAGATGTCAACATTAATCCCATTGCACTGCACTCTCCTCTGAATGACTGCAGCCTGCACAGTGTCCTTGAAAAAAGAAAAAAAAAAAAGGATAGAAGGGACATGTCATGCAGCAACCAAATAAATGCAATCCCTGATTAATATGCCAGTCGGAGAAGTTCAGAAAATGTCAGCATACTCCACAGGTGCAACCCTATCTTTGGAAAGGTCTCTGTGTTGTTTTGTTCCTGTATAAATGTCACTCTAGGTGAAGTTCCCTCCAGCAGCTGCTCATAGGCTCAAGTCAATGATGATATGTTCGAATATTTGGGTGTTTCCTTTAAAGCTGGAGGCGAAGAAAAAATCTCTTCGGGCGGTCGACACAGCTGTGAACGAGCGCGGGGCCTGGACGTAGATTTCTTTAAATAGTCTGAAGATCTTCTTCTCATCATCCCACTGGTAAATCTGGGAGAATGTGTAGTCACTTCCCAGGGCTAGGTAGTAGTTGTTCTTGAAGGAGAAAGGCTGCAGTGTCATGGCTCCTCGGGACGGAAGAGCCTGGATCTCCACAAACTGTTTGCTGTTCCACTTCATAACTCTGGAGTCTCCGATGAACCTCGTGAGGGTGAGGTACAGGTTATCTTGCATCCTGAAACTCTTCACAGCCAGGACATCTTCCATGTTGGGGATCTCACTGTGGGGGACAAACTTTTTGGAAGCTTTGTTCCACTGAAGTATGATAGGAACTTGGGAACGGCTCGAGAGGATGAGATGTGATTTCCCATCTATATCGAGGAACTCAGCATCTGTGTCCCTGAACCACTCGTGAAGGGACTGGTAGGAGTAAAATCCTTTGTTGTTCCACTTGTACACTGTTGACAAGCCTGCTTTAGAGCTATCTGCTATGACAAAGAACATCTCGCTGTCTATCTCAAAGAGCTCTATGTCATTGGGCTTGGAGATGCGAGATACTTCGATATCCTGGAACTTGACAAACTTTGTCCAGCTTTCATCGTACTTGTAAATGTGTGAGCCACCAAAGAGCTGTGCCACCACCACAAAGACTTGCTCACCAACAAGGATGGCTTTACATCCTACTATGGACTGACCTATTGCCCAAAGACAAAACAAAAAAGCATTATGTGTGTTAGCACAGTACAAAGCGCTCCTTAAACCACCGAGTCGCTCCTCCCTCCTTTGAAATCTGCACCATCCCAGCGTTTTGTTTTCTGCTGCACACCATCAGACCTTCTTTTTTCCTGCCTTTTTTCCTCCCTGGGAACTGGAGTGATGACTTCAAATATTGGAAATATCACATCCCTCAAAGCATGCAAATAAAATGCTCTTTCCTTTTTTTAACCCAGAAGCTTTTTCTTTCTCTCTTTGTCCAAACACAGGCCCCCTGGTACCCAAAACAATTAGTTAAGCCAAATTTTGTTATTCCAAAATAAAAAGCAAAGTTATCTCATGATCCAGCAGGAATTTGAAATTCTCTTCTTCTTGGGCTGTCTGCCTTCCCAGTTAGAACAATGACATACAGTCTAATTTTCCTCTTGCTCCAAGAGGGACAGAGTCAGCTCTTTGCTCCTCTAAATAGAAATCTTGATGTGAATATATCATATCTCTTGTGAATTTATATCACCTGACAGCAGGATGAGAAAGATTAGTCTAACTCTGTTTCTCTTAAGTGGTTTTGAGAGTATGTTAAAGCAGAAATATTTGGGAATATTGCAGTTGCCAGATCAGATCAAGTTATGGTCTGTTTTGAGAATGTCAAACCACTGTGCAAGAGCCACAAGAAGGAAGTGACAACCAGACTGCTTCTGAAAGGTTTTGTTGGAGGAACACAGGAATTCCTCTCTGAAGCATAACTGCATGTGCAGGAAGAGGAGACTCTCCCTGACAGCTCTGCTGATCCCCTGTCCACAGCTGTTTCACAGCCAGCCTGGGATGATCTACCACTTTCCCATGCACATGGTGTGTGATTCATCTCAAGCACATAAGGTATCTGCAGCACAGACACGAATGTTTGAGCTGCTCATCCAGGCCCTTTCTGCTTTGACTTCAGTCAAAGAGCCCTCTAGAAGAGCTTTCACCTGGCCTGTGGATGCCTCCTTTTGCCTAGGACAGCAACACTTCCTCCCTCCACGCTGCCTGTGAAGGCAGCCTTGACAGCTAGGTCAGCTCCACAGCCAAATGCCAAGCATTCAGCAATGGAACTCCCCACGGAGCACACAGTCAGCTTCTGGCCCAAACCCTCACAGTCATTTCCAGAGCTTTTCTACCTCCCTTAGGGCTATCAGCTTCTTAATTTACAGCCACTGGTGCCTATTTATACCCAATCCACCAAAACACAATGAAAGCCAAATAAGCAACATTTTTCATTTCCCACTTTTCCTAACAAAGGGGCAGCATTTGGTAAACTGTTGGTAGAGACACACACAGCTGATCTGCAGTGCTGGGTGCCTGCTGCCTTTGCAGATTTCAACACGAGATGAGGACACAACATACTCTGTTTCCCAAAATGCAAGGTAAAAAGTAATCTCTCACATAAAAAGGAACAGGAGGAAAGGATGCTCCACAGATAAATTTAGGTTCTGAGTCTTCAGAACCAATAGCTGGGAAATCAGGCAGCATATAACAGCTCTGGAGACTCTGCCCCTGCTGCCATGGCGTGACTGAGCACCAGGAGTGTCAGCTAGCTGTTAGCACTAGAAAATCACCTAGCATCTATGTGGGTGTTTTGTTGGATGAGTGATCTGGCCACGATGCTAATCCAGCCTGTTCATAAATGCAAAGTAAATGTGAGAGCTTTCCAGCACATCTCCAGCTAACAGTCACAGCTTGAACATTTCTCTGTCACCTGCAGCTGTGAAACATCCTTTCCTGGCCAGCCCACACGAGAAGCATCCTCAAGACCTATTTCTCTCTGCATGCAGCAGAATGTTTTTATATTCTATTTTGCAGGCACTTTGGCAAGAGCGAGAGCTCCTTCAACTTATACCTTAACTTGCAAGTGTGATTCAGGCTGAGCTGGGCCATGGCATGATGTCCATGGCAAGTGCTGGTGCCTCCAAGTTACAAGATGAGACCAAAGAAGCCTAGCTTGTGTGCTACAGTGTGGGCAGATGTGCAGGGATTCACGAGGTGCACTACCCCACAAAGTCACTCATGGCCAAACTATAGACATTTAGATTTGCCACCTTCATCAGGGACTGTGCTGGTTTGAGGCTAACTGGAATATTTTAATGTGACAAATTAGATCATTGGTTGGGGGGGGGGAAAAAAGAGTGATGTCTATATCACCCATGGGTTTTGCTTAGAGATATAAAACCCAAGAAACAACAACAAAGTCAGGCAGTCTCTGTCTGGATGCTGCCTGCTTCACTAATTCCTCTGCCTGGACCTGTATAATTCCAACTAATCAATCTTCTTCTAACTCCTTATCTGGCAAGCTCATCCCTGCATGTCAGACTTCTCAGGGTGGGGGTGAGAAGAAGGAGGTGACTTGGTTTGAAAGTCCTTCTGGGTGGTTTTACTGTCTAGGATGGGGGTTGTATTTCTGTATTCTTTTTAACTTTTACATAATTGCATATAGCTGTAAATATAGAATCATAGAATGGTAAAGTTGGAAGGGACCTCAAGGATCATCTAGTTCCAACAGGGACACCTCCCACTAGCACAGGTCACTCAAGGCCTCCTCCAACCTGGCCTTGAACACCTCCAGGGAGGGAGCAGCCACAACCTCCCTGGGCAACCTGTGCCAGTGTCTCACCACCCTCACTGCAAACAACTTCCTCCTAACATCCACTTTCAATCTCCCCTCTGACACTTCAAACCCATTGCCCCTTGTCCTGTCATTGCAAGACCTTGTCAATAGTCCCTCCCCAGCCTTCCTGTAGCCCCCTTCAGATACTGGAAGGCTACTCTAAGGTCTCCTGGAAGCCTCCTGTAAGTTCCAACTCTTACAGCCGTCCTCATAGCAGAGCTGCTGCAGCCCTCTCAGCATCTTTGTGGCCTCCTCTGGACTGGCTCCAACACTTCCATGTCCTTCCTGTGCTGGGGGCTCCAGAACTGCACCCAGGACTGCAGGTGGGGTCTGAGGAGAGCAGAGCCAAGGGGCAGAATCCCCTTCCTTGCCCTGCTGCCCACACTGCTCTTGCTGCAGCCCAGTACACAATTGCTGTCTGGGCTGCACTCACGTTGCAGGCTCATGCTGAGCTTTTCATCACCCCAGATATATATAGATGTAGATACATAGATACAGATATATAGATATAGAGATAGAGAGATAGAGAGAGAGATTGATAGATACAGATATATATTGTGTATATATGTCTGTATATTTGTGCCATGCTGTAAATATAGCTTCATCCCTTGACTTCCAGCTGCCTGAGTTTGGTGAATCCATGGAGCAGGGCAGGAGACTCCCAAACTACCACAGTGACTCAGGACAGAACCCATCAGCTGCTTCCAGCTATGGATCTCACCCTGGTGAGACACCAATTGATCAACAGCTGGAACCCCACTGCTCATATACCTGTGATGTTGTCATAACTCCTGAAATTCATTTCAATGTGATCCCACTCCAGCACCATGCAGTTCTCCATGCTGGGCTGTGCAATGGCTACGAACACATCATTCTTTGAGTTGAAGGTATCCACTGAAACCGACTGGTAGGGCAAGATCTGGTGAACAACAAAATCTAGAAACACACATTTACAACAGTTAGGAAACATCCTTGCTGGAAACACACAGTAAATTGTGGCAGGTTACAACAATTTAGACCAAAAAAGTGAGTGAAACTGTCTGGATTTTGTATAGGACTAGCATGGAAGTGCCAATGCTCTCGTTAGTCATGCAGCAACAGGGGAAAGCATCTCCTCCTGCTTTGGGTATCTGGAAACACAGTTGCCAAAGAGATCGAGTAGGTAAATAGTGTCAAAAATCAGATTCTCCAGCTAGGCTGGCTGAGACCAGGCTATCCAGAGAGAAGTCTCTTTCCCCACAGCTGGAAGTTGCTTTCCCATCAAGTGAAACAGTCTTTTACTAGAATCACTTTCAAGCTGAGAGACAGCAACTTCCAGCTGAAGTCCAATAACTTCTTAAGTCATGCAAATTTAATCACTAGCAATTTGTGTTATGCTAAACCAGGCAGAAAGTGAAATGATATCTGAGGTTTGCCTGGGGATAACCCCATTTTGGCTAGGCCATAGACAAAATGGTGTAATCAAAGCCTCAGTTAACACAAGGTTTTATGGGGCACTGTAAAGCCATTTAGCCATAAAATACAACCAACCTGCAAATTGCTATCCAGTGGAAAAAAAATATTCTAGACACTAAGGCTGAGGAGTCAGAGCAACCTGTAAAGACTAGGAGTGTAACTCCAAAGTTCCAGATTTTTTTCCTCAAAATCCAAGTGGCTTTGTAGAATCAACTCTAAAATCCACCCTGAGCTATGTCAGCAGAGAGCTGATATTGGGCAAAGGGAGGGGAAATCAGGAAAAGTATTTTCACTCAAAGGGTTGTCAGGCATTGGAACAGGCTGCTGAGGGAGGTGGTTGAGTCACCACGTCTGGAGGTGTTTAAAAGCTGCACAAGATGTGGTGCTTGGGCATATGGCTTAGTGGTGGACTTGGTAGAGTAGGGTTAATGGTTTGACTCGATGATCCTGAAGGTCTTTGTCAACCTGTACGATTCTATGGGGTGGGTCTGAGTATGATCTTTGGCCTGACAGCTGGAAAAGGACATTATTATCAGAAAAAATAATCCAGTGTAGCAGAGATGACAAAGAAAAGCCAGCACCTGGGTCTAGATGATGGCAGGAAGCCTGTGCTGAAGTGATGTACAGCTACAGATCTACAGAAAAAGGAAATGGATCTTCTGCTAGGATGGTGCTGCTCTGCTGAGCCATCCACCACTCTGTTTCAAGCTCCACTTGCTAGATGCCTTCACTCCTACACTGGAAGGGCCCTGAGCATCCAGGGGTGGTGGTGAAATGGTAATTAAGTCCTCACTCGAGTCCCTCATTTTGGTGCATGATGAAATAATTGGGGTTTTTTTGGAGTGAAGAACTCTCTGCCTCTCCCTGCTTGAAAGCCTTTGCCCTTGAGGAGTTACACTTCTGGAGAATAAAGATAGATGACTACCATTAAACAAACAGAGCAGATTCTAGAGCTGCAAAAGGAATGACAGTCTCCATTCTTCGAGGGACTGTTATAAATAGAGTTTGGGCTTGATTCATAAGTGCTGGTAGGAAAACAAGAAAGTTATCTTCGTTGTCACTGGGAAAATAAAAAGACTGGAGAAAACTGACACCAAATAATGCAGAAAGTAAAAGTAAGCAATAAATCATGGAAGGTAGCTAAGGGTGGAACAACAGCAGATACAGTCACAGAAAATCAAAATATGTTTAAAAGTTGACAAAACCCTAAAAAAAAAACCCCAACTTAATGCTGAAAGAGACATCTCTTGAAATCACAGACTAAAGGAATCTGTGAATCAAAACACAGCAGTCTGTGTGTAAAAACCCACTGCCTGGTCAGAGTGGACACAGTTATTTTCACTGGTACCTGTGTTGGGGCTCTTTATGTCACTGGATGAGTAAAAAAAGGCAACAAAATCAGTTCTAACCAGTAAAAATGGTGGGTTTAGCACTAGTTGGAAACACCAGGATCTCTGCTGCCACATCAGGCATGCCAAAAAGGTAGGTCTTGAGGGCCTGATTCACTTGCGCAGGCAGATCCACACACTTGGCACAGGAATGCCAATGCTAGCAGAGCAGAAGGGAGCACAAGGGAACACTGGAGGACACTAAAGGGAAAGGGGAGCAATGGTCTGGATGGGCAGCAGTTTCTCCACTGCATCCTACAATTCGGTCTCACTCCCCTCACACTCCTCCTTCCTCATAGTGGAGACAGGTGAGGCTCCCCAGGAGCTGGGGGTGCTCTCAGGGTGTGGTGATCTCCAGCACAAGAGTGAGTACAGAGCAGGTAACTTAATTTGTAAACTACCTTCCTTCCAGCCAGTGGGGAAAGAGAGGACCACATCTAGAAAACAGTCCCAGCTATGTAAAGAAAGGGGAAACCAAGCCTCTAGAGCTCAGTGAGTTGACCTCTGCCTGCAGGTCTGGGCAAGGCAAGTCCCATGCACGCATGCCACCCGTCTCCAGTGACTGGGAGCATGAGGCTTGTTTTCCAGTCTCCTGGAGATGATTTACACATCCCCATGCCATGGCTACAGCCACAGCACAGCCCCTTTCACACTGCTGTGGGAGAAAAAGAAGAGAAAAAGTGAGATGGTTTAGCCTGCTTCCATGATGCCAGCCATGAGAAATGGAAGAGAGAGATGCTTTCACCAAAAAAGAAGTGAGAAGTGCAGATCATTGCCACTGCAAATCCCTCTTTCTGTGAAAAAGCAACAGGATCATTTTGTTCTTTGGCTTTTGGTTTTTTTTAGTTTAGCAGCACCTCTCTCCATCTCTCCTCCTGTTATCGCTGTGGCAGTGTAGCAGATGCAATGAATTGATGGAGACGCCCAGATGCACATCTGACCAAGCAAACTGCTTTGTTACTAGGTCCTAGATCCAGTCAGGCTCAACACAAACCAGCAGAGACCAGAACGGATGGGAAGTCTGAGTCCTTTGCCCTCCTGGCAAAGGGGGGAAATACAACAGGAAAGGCTAACAGGAATGAAAGGTTTGCAGAGCACTGCCTGTCACCGAGCAGGAAAGAAGGATACCACCTACAGGGTATGCTGCATTGCTTCAGAACGTGGTACAGGCCTGAGTCTGTCACTAATCAATCCTCAAGGAATGCACATGGGATTATTTACACTCCTTTGGATGCAGGGGAGGCAATGGCAGGGAAGGAAAAAGCAGCTGTGGCCTCACACCAGACTGCCACGGCCAAGGGAGGGTTATGGTTGAAGCAAGGCAGTTGCAGCTCCATGCAGGACACAGGATGCTGCCTCAGGGGTGATACATTTCTGAACTCATTTATATTTCTACTTTGCTCCTCTCTGCTTTGTCTCATGGGTCACTTCTGCATGCAGACAGACTGTCCCTCCTGGACACTTTGTACAGATGCCAGAGCTCCACATTTTCTGCACCCTGTACTTCACTGCGCAGTGGAGCCCTGGGAAGCCTGCTGCTGCCCACCCCCATGCCAGGAGGTCAAGCACACAGCCTTTCCTCACAGCAGCCAGAGGAGCACTGCTTTGAACCTGTCCTTTCCCACCTGGAGTACTGTGTGCAGTTCTGGAACCCTCAGCACAGGAAGGACATGGAAGTGTTGGAGCGGGTCCAGAGGAGGGCCACAAAGATGATCAGAGGGCTGGAGCAGCTCTCCTATGAGGACAGGCTGAGGGAGTTGGGGCTCTTCAGCCTGGAGAAGAGAAGGCTTCGAGGGGACCTGATAGTAGCCTTCCAGTATCTGAAGGGGGCCTACAGGAAGGCTGGGGAAGGATTATTTACAAGGTCCTGCAATGACAGGACAAGGGGCAATGGGCTTAAACTGGCAGAGGGGAGATTTAGACTGGATGTTAGGAGGAAGTTCTTTACAGTAAGGGTGGTGAGGCACTGGAACAGGTTGCCCAGGGAGGTTGTGGATGCTCCCTCCCTGGATGTGTTCAAGGCCAGATTGGATGAGGTCTTGAGTGAGCTGTACTAGTGGGAGGTGTCCCTGCCTATGGCAGGGGGTTGGAACTAGATGATCCTTGAGGTCCTTTCCAACCTTACCATTCTATGATTCTATGATTCTATGATTCTTTCCCATCTCAAGAATGTATTACAGCTAAATGCTGTGCTGCAAGATCACTTCTTGATGGCATTTCAACGTTCATCTGGGCAATCCTGGCACTGCAGAAAGCCTCAGCTCCTCAGCAAACTCTACAGCATGTGGAATTAGATCTGTGCTTGCTGTGGTTTCACTTACAGCAGACAAAAAGACTGACAGAAAAGGTGAATTGTGCCTGTAGCAACTTTCATAGTTAGGGTTCTAGGGACATAGAGATGACACGGGACAGTACAGGTCTGAGGACCAGGTAGGTGAAGCCTGTTCTCAGAATGCTGGAGTAGCACAGTGGGTTAAACCAGACTGAAATTAAATCAAGTCTGCTTTTACTTTGTGCTTTTGCAGCTCAGTGATTTGGCAGATGCAGGAACACAACGTTGGTACCACTCTAAGCTACACCACTTCCCTGGCTTCCACACTGCTACGCTGCTCCCTTGGCTTCGCTACACTACTCCCCTGGCTGGCTTTGACATCGCTACACTCTTCCCCTGGCTTTCACACTGCTACACTGCTCCCCTGGCTGGCTTTGGCACTGCTACACTCCTTCCCTGGCTGGTTTCGACATTGCTACACTGCTCCCCTGGCTTTGACACTGCTGCACTGCTTCCCTGGCCTGTTTTTGCACTGCTACACTGCTCCCCTGGNCAGAAAGCCTCAGCTCCTCAGCAAACTCTACAGCATGTGGAATTAGATCTGTGCTTGCTGTGGTTTCACTTACAGCAGACAAAAAGACTGACAGAAAAGGTGAATTGTGCCTGTAGCAACTTTCATAGTTAGGGTTCTAGGGACATAGAGATGACACGGGACAGTACAGGTCTGAGGACCAGGTAGGTGAAGCCTGTTCTCAGAATGCTGGAGTAGCACAGTGGGTTAAACCAGACTGAAATTAAATCAAGTCTGCTTTTACTTTGTGCTTTTGCAGCTCAGTGATTTGGCAGATGCAGGAACACAACGTTGGTACCACTCTAAGCTACACCACTTCCCTGGCTTCCACACTGCTACGCTGCTCCCTTGGCTTCGCTACACTACTCCCCTGGCTGGCTTTGACATCGCTACACTCTTCCCCTGGCTTTCACACTGCTACACTGCTCCCCTGGCTGGCTTTGACACCGCTACACTGCTCCCCTGGCTTTCACACTGCTACACTGCTCCCCTGGCTTTGACACTGCTACACTGCTTCCCTGGCCTGCTTTTGCACTGCTACACTGCTCCCCTGGTTCTGACACCGCTACACTGCTCCCCTGGCTTCCGCACTGCTACACTGCTCCCCTGGTCTGCTTTCACACAGCTACACTGCTCCCCTGGCTCTGACACCCTTTCATGTAGCAGACAACTGTGCTTTACTTTACCTTTGTCACTCTTCTGGCATACTTCTGAATTCTGAGTTCGTTCTCTGTTCCTTTACATACTGCCCTTTGATTACCTTTCACTCCTCGTTCTGAAACTCTGCTTTACGTTATTAATAAGCAACCTTTCTGCTGCCTTTTAATGCTGATGAGATGCTGCCTTGATGACAGATGAGAGCTCAGAAGCCTCTGATGCTACTACATGGATAAAAAGGCAGAGTGCTGACATCACACAGATGAAAAGATGAAAAGCAAAACTCACAGCTGATATTCCCAGTTCTATGATGTGACTACATTTAGAGGTAGGTAACTGCAGCTGTTTGGCCATAAAATATAAGCATAACCACATGCAAGTTGCTCTTCACATCCTTCAGCATGCTTTACATTACCTAAAATAAAAATCAAGATCCTAAGCAAGACAGTGGTCAGAATATTATTGGACATTTCTCTCCAACTGAATGGAGTTGCACCAAGAACTGCTGGCAGTATTGCTGCAACATTTGATGCTATTAAATTGTGGCCTATTGAATAAAGATAACAGATACAGCCACATCATTTGAACTCCTTTTCATTGCTCTCCCTGAAATACCGAGATTTAGGGGAAGCTCATCTGCCAGAACTATATGGGCTTATTCCAGATAATAGAAAGCATTCTGTGATGAAAATTAAGTCACAAAGTGAGTCATAATCAAGTCTTTTGGAACATGAATAGTCAGAGCTCTTCGCCCATTATCGCTTAATCCAAATGAAAACTCAGTACTTACTTTGGCTTCCAAATGTAGTTTTTTCCCATTTTATGCTCCTTCTAGCACTGGGAAGTGCTTTGTATGTAACCCTTTCCTCCCCCCAGGTCATGCTCACAGAAGCAAAAGGGCATAGTCTAAACTTCTTGATATTTAACCATTGGTAGTGTGCTAAGAAATATACATTCTGAATACCTGTAGTGGTGCATTCATAATCAAAACTTGTCACATCATTTAACTTCTTATCCTGATATTCTGCTGGACCAATACACAGGACATCAGAAACAGTGGAATTTGTCATCTTTAACCACAAAAACAACCACTTGGCTTTGCAGTCACACTCAAATTTATTTCCCCTTAAATCTCTAAAAAAACACACAGAAATAAACATATTTGAAAAGGTTGATAGCAATATGAATACTACAGAACTGTTATCACCTTGGCATGCTGAATTTAAAGATACCTGAGTAGCCTTGGCTTGGTTTTGAACCGGGAAAGGGAATATTCTTAAGTTTTATTTGGGCTCTCTTATTATGGACTCTTCTGCTCTGAGTGCTGGCCTTGGAAAAAACTGTTTCAGTTTAGGAAATGTGCTCACATCCAGTAAGAGAGCACTGGGGTTCAGGATTCACGTGGGAAGTCCTCATGGTTGTAAGTTTTCATAGGATTAGGACTGTAATTAGTGATTTATTAAAAGCCTGATGGTCTGGCTGTCTGCTGCGAGCCTCCTTCCCACCATCTACACTGACACAAACCCCAGCTCTCCACTAAACCACTCCAGCACCACAGAATGGCCTTGTTGGAACCATTTCTGTGTCACACAAAGGACAGATGTAAGACTTGTGTTTTAGAGCTGCTGCTGATGTGGAGTTGATTTAACCTCCTCCTCCTAACGGATGTGCAATTTCAACACCGTACCTGTTCTTTGATCCCTTGGCTATATATTTATGGATTGCAAATATACTCTGCTGTTTGGGAGAGCTAGGACCAAAAAAACAAACAGCAGGGCAAGCTGACTAGCAGCTCAGTTATACAAGAGAGCACTGACAGTAAGCCAGCAATGTGCTACAACCACACAAAACCTAGGGAAAGAACAACAAAAAATGTGTTGGTTTGTTGGTTTGTTGTTTTTTGTTTTTTTTTAAGTGAATACTAAAATAATCTCAGGGCATACATGCAACAACAGCAGGAAAAAAACCTGTAGATTTCAAAATTCTTTGTCTCCCTTTCCCTAAAAAAAAAAAAAAAAAATTAAAAAATCCCAAATTTATTTGATCCAGAAGAAAGAAAGACATGGATGCAAACTATGCAGAGCATCACAAGGAGTAAGAGGGGTTTGAGAAATAGCAGGTTTTTACAGGAGTCCTACCAAAGAAACAATTTCCAAATGAGAAAAGCTAAAACGACAAAATGCCAACTTTTTCTGTGCTGGGATCAGACACAGCACCACACAAAGCCAGAAGGTAACACTCAAAGAGTGACAGAAGTAGGCAGTCAATAGGAAGATTCTCATTACTTACAGTTCAATTAGAGAATCTAAGTCGTTGAAGACATCCCTTGGCAGAGCTTTGAGATGGTTATTGGCCAAAGAACTAGAAAAGCAAGTTAAGAGCTCAGTATTATTGCAGTCTTTTGTCTGCCTCTCTTACTGAGGTTGGGCTCACAGGTTGTTAATTATCTAGCACTGCACAGCCCCTGGCATTGTGAATGGATAGGAAGAACAGGCACACATTAATTATTCTCCTTCAAGAAGGGAGATTGCTGGAAGCCTGCACAAAAGTAAAACACATAAAGCTCTTTTATTGCCAGGTGCAAATGCAACACACAGAACAATCACTGAGCAAGCTGAAACCAAACAGGGATGTCCATCAGGAGCATGCAGTGGGATGGTGGCACTGGTGCAGCATCCACGGGTCAACGGTGGCATTGGTGCAGCCCAGCATGAGCTGCAAGTGTCTACGGGCAGCCCAACGTGGCACAGTGCTGCTGAGGAGGAAGATTTTAAGGCCATTTTTCAGTTTGTGGTTACTGACAGCAGGAGGAAAGGGATGTACAGAAAGGAAAGGAGGCTCTCTGCATGGTAGGAAAACCAGCAGCCCCCCAAAAGACTTTTGTTCAAACACAGCTTACTCCACCAAGTGTTAAAACAACTTACAGGTGAGTGAGGTCCCGAAGGCCACGAAATGCATTTCTTGAAATGGTCTCAATTTTATTTCCTTCGATGAAACTAGGAAGAAAATAAAAACAAAACCTGTAAGAGACTTTTAATTAGCTTTAACAGCATCATCAGTGCTTTCACACAGAATCACAGAAACATCCAGGTTGGAATAGCCCCTCAGGATCACCAAGTCCAACCTGGAACCCTACTCTACAACGTTCACCTTAAACCATATCCCCAAGCACCATATCCAAATGACCTCAAACACATCCAAGGTCAAACCTACACTTTAACCTATGTTCTGCAAGTACAGCAGGCTCCTGGGCCACCCCTTTAGACTTAAGGGCAGGGAAGTCTCAGTGGAACTGCTCACATCTCTCAGGTGGATCAGAAGGAATGATGCAGGACAAGGGGAATGATGCAGCACAAGGGGAAGTGCATGACACAAATACCCAGCAGGAGAAGAAGAAAAAAATCCTAATTCCTCTCTTGGTTAATCCTCTCGGGATGTGTTATGTGAGCCAAGAGACTTGTGTAGGAGAGGTCTCTAAGACGGTCTTTAGAAGCTGAAGTGCCACCTTCCCCTCACAAATCACCTGTACTTTAAAGCCACAGGGCAGCACAGCAGTGCCAGGGCTGCCCAGCCTGCAGAGGGACATTCCAACCAGAAGTTCCTGTGCCTGCAGGTCCAGCGGCTCCTCTGCACCCACACAGCCCTGATCTGAACTGCAGCTGCAGACTGGTAGGTCTCTACAGCCTGCATAAGTGGCAAGACTGCTGCCTTGTTTCTCCTCTTGCTGCCGCAGCTCCGCTCTCTGCAGCCAGGACACCACCTCCGCACGGTGTCCAGCGGCACAGAGTCAAGGCCCTGGGCACAGGGGAAATGATGACAGGCACGTATCGATTCCAGCAGCATGCTGCTCCTCCTGACTCACGTCAGCATAAAGAGAAAGAGCTGATACTTGAGCATCTTGACCCCTGAGCACTGAAGCACACATCCCTAAATGAGCCATCAGCCCTGCAAAGCGATTTGCAGCCAGGTGGCCACCAAGGTGTTGTGTGGTACAGTTGCAGCTGAAGGAAGACAACTGCATGCTGACCTTATAAAAGGTTTTGAGAGATAAAAGTGTCTCTCTTCCTCCTACACAGCCCTGTTTGCCTTCCAGGGAAACAGAGGACAAATGCTGAGCCAAGGTTTCTTCTTGAGAGTGTCAAAATAGGGATGTAGATGACAAATTCTGCTGGCTTTACAGCTTTAGACATAGCCAAAATCCTCTGTGAAGTGCCCGTGACCCTGACTGCAGGCACAGGCTGCAAATAAGAAACTGTGGTGTATGCACAGGAGATGTCAGAAGAGTGTCAGCCATGCTCTGTTACAAGGCTGCCTGGGGACACAAATTCAACCTGCAGAGGAGAGAGCCTCCCAACACCCTTACCTGGCACCAACCTACAGCCCACCTCACCAGCCCTGCAAACAGGCACAGTTTCAGTGGGCACATTGCAGGGAGGTGATGGACATCTGGGCTGGGATTCAGCAGCTTGCCAGATTCCTGAGTCGCCTCACCTGGCCTCGAAGGGATGCTCCCTGGGAACACCACTCTGATCACCAGCAAAGCTCTCCACTTTACCAGACCTGCCTTATCCAGGCTCCACACAAGGAGACAGTTAAAGGGTGCGTGGAGTGCCACTACCAGTGCTGCAAGTGCAGCGAGGCACAGCTAGATGCATAGCTAGGCAGGCAGAGGTATCTGCTGGTGGTGCTCTCCAGCTGCTCTTCATCTGGAGGCTTTGTACACAAAGCAATTCACCACTTTCGTTTGTTACTGTGGGGTTTTTATTCTCCATAAGGTCTGATCACTGGCAACTGAGACTTGAGCTGTTGAGCTGTTAATGGTGCTACAGCTGCATGCCCAAAAACAGCCCTGGAAAAAGGCCACTCAGACCCAGCTCCCAAACAGCTGAGGTATGATTTGCTGGGAAGAGAAGAGCTCTGTGGACGTGGCAGGGAGGGAGAACCTCTAACAGAGACCACTTGTTCAGCTGCTACTAGAGGAAGCTGAAAGCATAAGGCTTTACCAGTTCTCCCTCTGCTCCCTGGTTTGCAGCTGGCACCAGGGATAGAGATTTTCCCTCCCACCAGCTGAAGAGGGGCAGGTTTTCCTCTTTCAGACAGAGGGTCTGGCTCCATTTACCAATGCAACCACTGTCACTGGCTACACTTCTGGGACAGGCTCCACTTTGGACCCACCAGTACTTGAAAGCAAGTCATACATGACTTCCTTTTTGCAAACACTCTGCAAATGACACTTTCTCCTGTAGACACATGGAGAAGAGAAGGATCAGACAGCTGCCTATTGCTGAAAAATCCAGATGCAACCCAGTCATGAATTTCAGCAGGTACCATTTGCTATTCTGCTCTATTTCTTAGTCTGCAAATTCCACTGTTGGCTGCTCTGCATGTAGCAGACCTGAGTATAGGCCACCTCAGCACCCACTGCCTGCAAGGCTTTAACAAGAATCAGTTTGGTGAGCATTGGTCTTGCTTCAGAAAAAGACAGAAATGTTTTCCACAGCTACCAAATGTTTTCTGCAGCACAGTAAGGTGGGTGGAAAGATGATTTTTTTTTTTTCCAGATCACATTCAGAGTTTCAAACATAACAGCTCACATCCAGTAACAAAGAGAAAGGGCAGTCCTTTGGAGTCTGAAGTGAGGACAACCTGGTACCAGGACTAATATTTTTTTTTGAGTTAAAAAAAAAAAACCCAACCAAACTTAAAAAAAGAAAAAAAAAGAAAAAAAAAAAGATAAGATTACAAAAATGATTAAATTCTAAAAACTAAAAAAATATCTAAAAAGACCTCAAAAAAAGCTTTAAAAACCCTCAAAAAAAAATCAAAAAACCCTCAAAAAACTCTCCAAAAAAACTATAAAAAAAAAAAATTTCAAAAAAAAACCTAAAAAAACCCACCCTCAAAAAAAACTCAAAGAAAAATTTTTTTAAACCCACAAAAAAATCCTCAAAAAAACCCTAAACAAAAAAAATAAAAAAACACAACTCCCAAAAAAACCCTCAAAAAAAAACCTAAAAAAAATCCCTCAAAAAAAGCCCTAAAAAAAAAAATAAAAAAAAAATTAAAAAACTCAAAAAAAACCCTAAAAAAAATTTTTAAAAAACCTAAAAAAACCCTTAAAAAACTCTCAAAAAAACCCCTCAAAAAAGCCTCAAAAAAAGCCTCAAAAAAAACCCCTCAAAAAAAAACCTCAAAAAAAAAACCCTCAAAAAAAAACTTTAAAAAATCCCTCCAAAAAACCCTCAAAAAAAAAAAAGACCTCAGGAAAAAAAAAAAAAAAAAACCTCAATAAAACCCTCTATTAAAAAAAAAATTACATCCCTCTAATAAAAAAACTCTAAAAAAACTTCCAAAAAAATCTTTAAAAAAAAAAAAAAACTGGGGAAAAAAAATAAATAAAAAACAAAAGTTGTGAAATGAAGATAATGAAAAAAAAAAATCAATAAGGAAGTGAACTAAGGAATTTAAATGATAATACAGATAATGGTCATGTTTTATAGTGTATGAAATATGTTGCTATATTCATATAAATATAAATGCCAGAGGCATGAAGTGAGATAGCAGGACAAAGATGAAGTTGGAAAGTTGAAGGGAGGAGAAGTTTGGTATCCAGGGCTGCTCTGGGCAGCATGCAGATACTCTGCACCTCCTCTTCAGGATGCCAGCAGGCCAGGAGAGCCCTCCCCGAGTCCTTCCTGAGGCTGAAAACCCTTCAGGGATGGCAGTGCTCTGGAAAGGCAGGATGAGTTCTTGCTCAGCAGTGCTTTTTTGGTGCACTGTAATTGCACACAGCCAAGTTGCCTTCACAGCAGATTTTAAAAATCCACTGCAACCTCTGAAAAATGGTGAGCCATCAGGAAGGACACTTGCACAGGAGGGGGACATAAATCCTCCATCTCCCCCACTCCTGGGAATGGCAGTGAAGACTCCATGGCAGGAGTGTTGGCAACCCATCACAATGTCTTGATTGAGAAAGGACAGGGGAAGACACAACCCCCCACACTTACAGGTATTCTAGATGGAACAGGCCAGCAAAGGCATCATCTCGTATCACAGTGAAGGAGTTGGAGTTCAGCAAGCTGAAAACGAAGAGCAGGCATTAGGAAAGAACATTAAAACTTGACACAGGGGATTATACCCATTGTGCTTATTGCCTGTGACCAAACTCATCCTACTGACTCAAGCCCATATTGCCCCACCAATGCAGCACACATGAAATACTGTGGAATGGTCTGTAATAAAACCCCTCAAAGGCATAATGTGATGCTAGTTAACATTCACTACTTGCCAGGAAAAATGTCTGCTCTACCATTCACCTTGGTTAAATCCAACCTGGCCCTCCACTCCCTGGTCCCTGAGCAGGACAAGCCATCCATACAAGGGGTAGTTCTACTGAGTGTGGACCCCAGTTGTGCCCCCATCCCATCAACCACACAAAAAATTTCAAGAAACCGTCTCAGCAGCACTCCTGAGCAAGAAAGGAGCAAACATCAGCTCACATCTGAGCAGCCTAGGTGGATCACTGCTCACCCATGCAATGCTCCCAGGGGCATGATCCAGTGGTGTGGGGGAGAAGGGCACACAGCTCCTGCAGCCAGCTCATCAGCTGGAAACATGGATGTGCCCCAACCACCAGAGACAGTCCTGCTGCCCCCACAAAGCAAAACTCTGTGTCCACAGGTAGTGAGGCAGAGCAGTGGTGCTGCCTGCTCCAGGCACTGCTTTGCCCTCCCCACGTCAACTTCAGGGCCAAAGTGCATTAGAGCTGTACTGGAGCAGCTGTCACCTGAGCCAGGAGAAGGCAACCAGGGAGAAGGATGCTAGGGAAAGGCTTTGCCAGCAAAATTCTTCCTTTGCTCTATCAAAGCATAACAATCCCCAGGGCTGATATGCCAAGGCAGAGAGCAATCTCCTTTTAAGGACACAGCAAAACTTCTTATTCAATCCAAACCCCAAATATTACTCAAAAGAAATAATTTGGGGAAAATCTCAGAATGTTCTGCTATGAGTGAGGATATCTGCACTAACCTCTTCATTAGAGTAATTCACTAATCCTTTTATGGCTTTAGGCATTTTACTACAATTAATTTGGAAGAGTAACGAATGTGAAATGCAAACTTACCAGACAAATGCTCCTTAAATTATCCCAAACAAATCTGGGGAAGGTGCAGAGCAACATCAAAAATAAATCCCTGTTACTGCTTTGCCACAGCTGCTGCCACAGTAGATACAGTCCCGAGATCCTCAATTATGCAAGGATCTCTTTTGTCATTTAATTATTCCTTTTTCTCACGTTAGAAGGGCAGACTCACAAATTACAGTAACAGAATCTGTCAGGGCCCAAGGTGGTGGTAGTGATGGTGACAGCAATCCCCTCCAGCTCCCACATCTGATGGGCTGCATGGAAGTGCTGTGGGCAGCTTCTGACTTTCTCAGTAACTGACCCCTGCCCCACCACCCCAGCTAGAGCAAAGGGGTAACCTTCATCTGCTCTTCGTCCCTCTTCCCAGCAGCACCATCCAAAGCAAGCCAGATTCCCCCTCACCTTACAACTTGTCACCCAGTTTCTCTCAATCTACTCCCTCTCCTTCCCAGCTGACATGAGTCTGTTGCCAGCTTTCATTCAGGTAGGCAAAATCCCCCTGCCCTCTACCCAGGCCTCTGTGCTGGCCCTCAAGTCCCACAAGAACTTGGGTTTGGGACTGGTGACACACTAAAGGATGTGAAAGCCTCCTCCCCACTTGCTTTGTTCACTTCTCCCCAGCGTTTTCCACAGAGTGCTGCCACTCCAGTAGGGAGTCAGGCCTCTGAGAACAAGGAGGGGATGCCTGAGAAGGGGAGGGTGGCCACCATGCTGCCAGGTGCCTTCAGGGACTTCCTTTTGCTAAGGCAAATTGTACTGCCTAGCTCTGTGGCAACCACTTAGCCTGGGTTTCTGACACAGCCTTTTTGCCATGTTTTCCTTTGCAGAGTGCCTTTGCTCTGTGGGCTGTCTTGTCCTCACTGGGGAGGTGTGGAGGGCCTGCTGGCATCATGCGTCACAGGCAGGCAGCCCGGGGCACAGGCAGCAGCGTGGCTTCTCTGCTGGCTGCCTGAGAACAAAGTATTTGAGTTCCCCAAGGCAGTTGTACTGCCCCCCGCATCTCTGTGCCTTGCCCACTCCTGCCCCCCAGGACAGCTGAATTAATGTGAGTGTGGGTAAGGGACCGGAGCTGCAGCCATACACCTGACTGCAGGATAGGCACAGCCAAGTGACTTGCCCGAGGTCAGGACGGCAACGGGGCTGTGGAGCACAGTCCTTCAGCACAGAGGACCATCCCACCTACAGGTCCAAGAGGTCAGAAGGCAGCCGAGGGTCCACCCGCCAAGCTGGATGCTGAAGCACAGCATCACGCTGCAGACAGCAGCAGCACTTCGCACGCAGAGGCTTTCCTCCCAGGTGTGTCCCAGCAGCCTCCACTCGCCCGCAACGTCCCAAAGTCAGCGTGAGGCTCCGGAGCACAAAACCAGTACAAGTGGGAGCCACCACATGACTCCGGGAGGGGGAAAACTTACTAAAGCTGAAATTAACTAAAGAAAAGGAATTTAGGGCATCGGGAAACCTTCTGTCCACCTTCAGCAGCTACCTGCTCGTTTTATGAAGTAGTTTATAAGCGAAGGAGGCATCCCTCGTTATGAAACAGCAGCTGCAGCCAGGGGGCTGCACGGACTGGGGTCACCCGTGACTCCCTTTCTCCAGGGGCACCCTGAACCCTTTTCAGAGGGAAGCGGCAAAGTGCCGTCGCGGGCCGCGGGTTTTCCAGTGCCATACTCACAGCAGCTGCAGGGAGGGCAGGTGGGAGAACATCCTGTCCTTCACTTCGGAGAACGTCCCGTTCACCAGGCTCCTGCGAAAAGAGCAGCCGGCAGTCAGGCGGGGCCGCCCCGCATCTCCCCCGCACTCACACCCTCCCGGCCCCGCGTTGCCCCCGCACTCACAAGGAGCCCAGGCCGGCGGGCAGGCTGCGCGGGGCCCCTGCCGCCCCCACACACAGCGCCGACTCCCGCCAGCAGCTGCAGGGCGGCCCGCAGCGCGGCGGCCTCCGCGGGGCGGCGAGCGGCGGCAGCAGCAGCAGCAGCAGCAGCACGGTGCTAGCGGTGCGGAGAGCCCCCAGCCGCAGCGGCACCGCCATACCGGCACCGTTCCCCGCTGCCGCTCCCGCGCCCTGTCATCAGCGCGGCGCCGCCTCGGGGTGGGTCTCGCCGCTGCCGCCGCCGGCGGAGGGGCGGTGCGGGGCGGTGCGAGGCGGCGGGGTCTATCCCCGCGCTCCGCAACCCGTGGGGACCACGCTCCCGGTTCCCGAGTGATGCTGGCATGGAATTATTTAATGTCTTGGGCGTTCCTGAGGAATCATCAGACAAAAAGAAGGAAGTTCGTGGTCAGAACTGCCCAGCTCCGGGGTGCCAGATTCTCCACCCGGCGTGCGGTCACTATGTTCAGAAACCGGGGGACAAGAGGCTGCAAAGCAGCCCTGCAGAAAGAGATTTGGGAGGTCGGGTTAATAGCAAGATGAATATGAGTCAACCGTGTGCCCTGACTCCCCAAAAGGCCAACTCTGTCCTGCAGCGCATCAAGTACAGCATAGGCAGCCAGGGGAGGGAAGGGATCGTCCCACTCTGCCCTGCTCTGGTCCAGCCCCACCTCGAGCACTGTGTGCAGTCACGGGCTCCTGTCCTGCTTTATTCTACACCAGAACCAATCCTGTTCAGGGATGTGACCTGCCAGCTCTGTCTCTGCTCAGTGGTGGCACTTTCTGAAGCTCAGGGCAGGCTGGCACTGCCAGTGGCTGCTTCCAGCAGCGAGAACACTCCACGTGCACAGTCACTGATAAGGTTGGTGTGCAGAAAGGCTCTTGCTTAGACTTGCTCCTACGAAGACCAAGGTGACTGATAAATCTGATGTGCCATGCTGGGGTGCAGCAAAGTAGAAGGTCCCACCTGCAGGATGGAGCAGACAGGAACATTTCTATGACAGAAACGAGGTGTGTGTGAGGAGTTAGAATTATAAATACGTATTTACAAACACCTATAAACTTCCTTAAAAGAATGTTTAAATATTGCTTCTTTTAAAAAGTGATGTCAGTTGTACCCTCACAGTAGCTCTGCATAAAAACCAAACCTCCTCCCTTCTTTGAGAAGAAAAAAGGTGCTGAAATAGAGTACCAAAGAACAAGAAATAACCCAGAAATGTGCATTCTGTTGCTTGCCTTCAAATCCCAGATCCCAGGCTCAGGTGATTTCTTTTTTTTTTTAATGTAGACTTGCAGATACATCCATTTAAGTCACACCACAAACAAATGCAGTCAGCTGCATTTGAGTGATTGTGCTATCAGATACCCCTAGATTAAATGGCACTTCAGATGGGTAACAGCAGCAAGGCAGCATTCAGGCAGCATGCCAGTGGGGACAACGCAAACACCCCAGCAGATAGGTGAAGTGCTAAGCATATGTCAGGTCACTGAGCATGGAGAGGAGCAGGCAGATCCCCCAGGACACTCCAGGTATCCAGCACAGAGGTGTAGAGCAGTGAGGGTGATCCTCCACGTGGACATTAAATGGAAAGCATCCTGATTCTCTGCTGAGTACCACTCAGACTTGATGTATTGTCACTGTGATGCAGGCCGTTATCACTGTCGTTCCTGCTAACACCAGGACTCTTCCTCTTTTCAAAATCTCACATATTCATCTTGAACTGCAAAGAGAAATGGGCTCAGACCAACGTTTACAGCACATCAATATTTAAAATGAATACCCCCATGTGGAAGTTGTCAGTTCTGTTCCTTCAAGATCAGGGAACTATTACACATTCTCATTTTTGCTTCTCAGCCTCTTCTTTCAGAAACCTCTGCTTTACTGAGCAAAATATTAACATAAGTGCTTTGACTGTCTTTTCTCCTGCAGCTTGACAGAAGTGGACAGTAGTGGACAGAAAGATGCTGATTAGCTCACCCTATTAAAAAGTGAAAGGTGCAGAACAGAACACTTTAACATTTTTTTTTTTTTTTTTTTTTTTCTTTGGAAGTTTTATTT
>VWZE01001778.1:81402-96625 GCA_013396675.1 Eubucco bourcierii | reverse complement strand
CAGTGTCTCACCACCCTCACTGTAAAGAACTTCCTCCTAACATCCAGTTTCAATCTTCCCTCTTCCAATCATGATTTCCTGTTTGTGGATTTGGGGAGGGGGTGTGTGTGTGTGAAAATTTTGGAAACACATGAAAAATACATGCTAAGATCCCTGCTGCTGTGTGAATTTACCTTTTATTGCTGGGGTTTTTATTAGGAATACTGAGAAATAGGAAAAAAAAGAAAAACAGAGAAAGAGTTGGAACCACCTCATACAAAGCAAGGAAATAAAAGTGAATGGAAGCAAGTATCTGAACTGGGAGACAGCAGAAAGACATAACATTGAAACTGAATAAAAGAGAGCATCTGAACTGGGAGACATCAGAAAGATAAAGGATCTGGGTTTGCTGCAGTAGCCTGCAACTAAATCAAATATATTTTAGACAGAAGTTGTCTTTTCTTATTAGTAGAAAAGACATGAAATGGTACCAAGTAATATTTTGCACATCTCTACTTTAACCTTTGTTCTCTCCAATCTCTACCAAGGTTCAAAAAGCAGTTGAGCACATAGTGGCCAGTGCATGCCAGTAGCATGAAAGAAGAAAGGCTTGGAGAGCACTGGAGGCTGTGCAGCAGGAACATGAGGTGCAGCTGGCTGCATGCTTTCTGTCTGCATCTACACACAGAGAGTGTCTGCAGCTAAAGCAAAGGCATTTAAAAATGCACTTCTGCAGCACAAGGTTTCTTGCTCTGCAGGACAGCAACCTGCAAAGCTTCAAAGCAACAGAACAAAGGGACACAGCCTCAAGCTGCACCAGGGGAGGTTTCGGCTGGATGTTAGGAAGAAGTTCTTTGCAGGAAGAATGATTGGCATTGGAATGGGCTGCCCTGGGAGGTGTTGGAGTCCCTGTCCCTGGAGGTGTTTTAAAAAGAGACTGGATGTGGCACTTGGTGTCATAGTTTAGTTGATCAGTGTTGGGCGATAGGTTGGAGTCGATGATCTCGCACTCCATGGAAGTGTTGGAGTGGGTCCAGAGGAGGCCATGAGGATGATCAGAGGGCTGCAGCAGCTCTGCTATGAGGACAGGCTGAGAGAGTTTGGGCTCTGCAGCCTGGAGAAGAGAAGGCTTCCAGGAGACCTTAGAGTAGCCTTCCAGTATCTGAAGGGGGCTACAGGAAGGCTGGGGAGGGACTACTGACAAGGTCTTGCAATGACAGGACAAGGGGCAATGGGTTTGAAGTGGCAGAGGGGAGATTTAGACTGGATGTCAGGAGGAAGTTCTTCACAGCTAGGGTGGTGGGACACTGGCACAGGTTGCCCAGGGAGGTTGTGGCTGCTCCCTCCCTGGAGGTGTTCAAGGTCAGGTTGGAGGAGTCCTTGAGTGACCTGTGCTAGCAGGAGGTGTCCCTGCCTATGGCAGGGGGTTGGAACTGAATGATCCTTGAGGTCCCTTCCAACCTTACCATTCTATGATTCTATGATCTTGAAAGTCTGTTCCTACCTGATTAATTCTGTGATTCTGTGAAACCTGTTCCTGCCTGGCACAGGAGTGGTGACAGGTACCAGCCCTAGGCAAGCCTGATAACCTGGAACAAACTGGGGAAAAAAAGGCTGCAGTTACAAAACATTTCCAAACCTGATCCTGAAGCAGCTGCAAAACAGCAAATCCAAGACTCTTTCTGGCCAGGAAAAAAGTGGAGGCTTTGCAAGTTGCTCTGTTTAGCAGAAATTGATACAATGCTTTCTTACCACAATTTCTGAGCCCAGTTCCTTTAGGCATTGGAGGGATTAAGAAAACAAAGGCAGTTTCTGTGCTTCTACCAAGTCTCTTCCAGGCAGCAGATTTCCAAAGCTGCCCCTCTGTGTTTTTCCTCAGGATCACACTTACTTAGGGTGTGTCTGACCTGCTCACTTCAGTGCTTTTCTCTTCCCTTGCATCTACAGTCAGGGGTCAGAAAAGTTCCTCTTCCCAGGTGACTCAGTTTTTTCAGTGACTTTACATATGTCTTATACTGTGTCTGGGGCTGATACCAAGCGAACGATGTCTGCTTCACCAATCCCTCTAACGCACCTAGGCTGGTATAAAACCTGTTGGGAGACAAAGATGAATATTCAAGCTCAGGGCATTTGTTTCACCCTTCAAGACACTTACTGATTTACTGAGGTCTTCCAAATGAATGCAGACACTCCATTATGTTTTGGATCATACAGTGAACCCGATCTGGTTTCTCCAGGGTTGTAATGATGAAACATTGATGTTTCCAGTTTGTACACCCAAACATCATCTCTTTTCCTCAGATCAGATTTCTGTTTCCCTTGCTGGGATCCTTGTCTACATTTCAATACTCATAAATCATACTGATGCAACAAAATAACTGCTTTCATTGTTAAGCTTCTTGCAGAGTCAGCAAGATCTTACCCAGAGCAACACACAGTTGCAGTTTAGGAGTTGAAGTTTAGGAGCTGCAGTTTAGGAGTTGTATCTTTCAGGCACATTAAAAAAACCAAAGGCTAGGAAAGTAAGCCAGGAGCTCTCTGCCCATGGTCTAGGTGCAGAATACTGAAGCCTCAGCAAAGCATCAGATGGACCTTGGAGGGCACATGAGGAAGGGCACAAGACTTAACTCCCACAGGCAGGAGCATGGATCTGTAGCAAGAGCAAACTCAGGGTAGGCTGGAAGGGGGGAAAAAGGGCAAACCTGATGTAGAGGTGCTGGGTTAAAGAACTGAGGCATCAACTGTTCAATATGCAAATACATACCCTGGGCATCACAGTTGCAGCAGGAGGTGTGCTGAGCTCTGGTGCAGTGCCTCACTGCTCTGCTGGTCACTGGTCCTCCTCAGCTGCTGCCCAGGGCTCAGGATAGCATCATCTGCAGTGCTGACAGCTGAACAGTGACCAGCCTGGTTCTCTCCATCAACACAAATCTAATGTCATGACTTGCATGGCGAGAATTAGTGCTGTGCTAGCTGCCAGCTGTAGTAACAGGACACTGCTCTGAAGCAGTCACTGAAACCAGAAAATCCCTCTCAGTCTGAACTCTGAATCGATGAGTTAAAGACAATCCTTGCTGAAAAGACTGAAGCCACCAGAGTTATTCTATACCACTCCACTGACTTTGCTCTGTATGACCTTTCCTTTCCATTTTCCCTTTTGCTTTCACAAAGCAGAATTGTTTAAAAGCTCTTTTAAAGAGAAGTTTGAGCAAAAATCAGTTATTTGTTTTGGTGCAACGTTGAGACCTATTTCCAGAAAGCCTGGAAAAATACAGTGAAGATCAAAGAACTCTGAACAAAAGAGAAAGGTAAGATGTTCAGGAGTGTAGCCAAAGCTCTGGGCACAGAAGTTCTTGCTTGGCAATTGGCTGTAACTAACTGGAGCATGGGGAAAATCCAAAGGCTAACATGCAACAGTGACTAAAGGTCACAGCAGCAGAGAAGAAATAGGAAAAGATGAGATTCATCTGTTGGGAATTGCATCTTTATTACCAATAGGTTTTGAGGAAGATCATAGAATCATAGAATGGTAAGGTTGGAAGGGACCTCAAGGATCATCTAGTTCCAACCCCCTGCCATAGGCAGGGACACCTCCCACTAGTACAGCTCACTCAAGGCCTCATCCAATCTGGCCTTGAACACATCCAGGGAGGGAGCATTCACAACCTCCCTGGGCAACCTGTTCCAGTGCCTCACCACCCTCACTGTAAAGAACTTCCTCCTAACATCCAGTCTAAATCTCCCCTCTGCCAGTTTAAGCCCATTGCCCCTTGTCCTGTCATTGCAGGACCTTGTAAATAATCCTTCCCCCCCTTCCCCCCTTCAGATACTGGAAGGCTACTATCAGGTCCCCTCGAAGCCTTCTCTTCTCCAGGCTGAAGAGCCCCAACTCTCTCAGCCTGTCCTCATAGGAGAGCTGCTGCAGCCCTCTGAGCATCTTTGTGGCCCTCCTCTGGACCCGCTCCAACACTTCCATGTCCTTCCTTCCTGTCACCTTCCAAGATCTGCCAGGAAGGTGAGGCAGGCAGAGGAATTTGCTTGAGGAACCTTGGATTGAATGTGGGAATAAGTTAGCACCACCACTTGGTACCTATCTCGGGTGGGAAAATGCTGGCATAGCCCCAGGTGCACTTAGGCAGATAAAAGAGAAATATAATTGCACCTCTGGTGTTTGTTTTAATAATGGATACCTGGAGTACTTACACAGATTGTGATTCATAGGTGCAGCTGTCAGAGCAGCTGAGGGAACTGGGGCTGTTCAGCCTAGAGGAGAAGAGGCTGAGGGACAACCTCAGCCAGGTGGGGTTGGTCTCTTCTTCAGAGCATCAAGTGACAGAACAAGAGAAGGTGGTCTCAGGCTGTGTCAGAGGAAGTTTAGATTGGGTATTATGAACAATTCCTTCAGTTGAAAGAGCTGCCAAGGCTCTGCAACAGGCTGCCCAGGGAGGTGGTGGAGTCACAGAATCACAGCCACATGCAGGTTGCCAAAGCCCCTCAGGATCACCAAGTCCAACCTAGCACCCTACTCTGCAACCTTCACTTTAAACCATATACCCAAGCACCACATCCAAACCACCCTTAAACACATCCAGGCTGGGTGACTCCACCACCTCCCTGGGCAGCTCACTCCAGTCCCTGACCACTCTCTCTGAGAAAAACTTCTTCCTAATGTCCAATCTAAACCTCCCAAGTCTCAGCTTGAGGCCATTCCCCCTTGTTCTGTCTCCAATTATCTGTGAGAAGAGACAAACTCCATCCCTGGTGTTCAAAAACCCTGTAGGCAGGACACAGTGGGGCATGGTTTAATGGACATGGCTTGATGGTTGGACTCAATGATCTTGCAGGTCTTTTCCAGCCAAAACAATTTCCTGATTCTGTAGCTTAGGTTGATTCTAATTATGCCCTAAGCACTTGGAAAACACATAGGCTTGAGCTTAACAAGCCATGATGAGGTCAGCATTATATCTGACCTCATTTCAATTAAAATAAGAGAAAATCCACTGAAAAGCCTTTCCCATGGCTCTCACACTCACAGTCACAGAATGTCTGGGGCTGGAAGGGACCTCCAAAGCTCAGCCAGCCCAACCCCCCTGCCAGAGCAGGATCCCCTAGAGCAGATCACACAGGAACACATCCAGGCAGGTTTTGAATCTCTCCAGAGAGGGAGACTCCACAGCCCCCCCGGGCAGCCTGTAACTCACTCGGGTTTTAAAATGCATGCAAAAAGCTCCCTGTGCACTAACAGGCAGTAGAGTGGAAAAGACTGGAAGACAAATCTCTGTAATAAAGAACTCTGTGCCTTCTCTCCAAAGCCCATCTAATCAATCAAAATGCATTTTGCTCTGCATATTTGCCTATTGTATTTGCTGACCTGTGTGAGGAAAGCCTACAAACGTTGGCATTCTTGTGCTGGCTGGGAAAGGAGGTATCAAATAAGTCTCCATCCATCACAGAACCTGCACTGCAAGGAGCAGTTTGGATACAAGCTGGGATTTCTTGGGTTGTACTGGGGGCTTTTAGTTGGCCCTTGTCAGTGTTATAGGAATGGTTACTGGAGGGTTATCAACAGGTAAGGGGTTTTTTAGAATACCAGATGTGACCTGGACATAGAAACATAGAATGCACTGGGTTGGAAGGGACCTTCAAAGATCATCTCTACCTAGAATCACAGAATGGAGAAAAGGAGGCTCACAGGGGAACCTCATTGCTCTCTACAGCTACCTGAAAGGAGGTTGTAGCCAGGTGGGGATTGGTCTCTTCTCTCAGGCTACCAATGACAGGATGAGGGGACACAGCATCAGCTGTGCCAGGGGAAGTTTAGACTGGATGTTAACAAGAGGTTCTTCACAGAAAGAGTGATTGGCATTGGAATGGGCTGCCCAGGGAAGTGGTGGAGTCCTTGTCCCTGGAAGTGTTTAAAAAGAGACTGGATGTGGCACTTGGTGTCATGGTTTAATTGCTTAGATAAGGTCGGGTGATAGGTTGGACTTGATCTCAAAGGTCATTTCCAACCTGATTGATTCTGTGATTTTGTGATTCTGCCAGGGTTGGAAGGGACTTCGAGGATCATCCAGTTCCAACCCCCCTGCCATAGGCAGGGACATCTCACACTAGATCAGGTTGCCCAGAGCCCCATCCAGCCTGGCCTTAAACACCTCCAGGGATGAGGCTTCCACCACTTCCCTGGGCAACCTGTTTCAGGGTCTCACCACCCTCATGGTGAAGAACTTCTTCCTAATATCCAGTCTGAATCTTCCTATCTTATCCAACTCCCCTACAGTGAGAAGAGACCTCTCCAGCTAGATCAGGTTGCATAGGGCCCCAGCAAGCCTGACCTTGACTGTCTCAAGAGATGAGGCTTCAACCACAGCTCTGGGCAACCTCAGCCAGTTATGTCACCACCCTCACTGTGAGGCACTTTCTCCTTATGCCTGCACTGCTCTAGTTTGAAACCTCCTCCAACACGGGGAGGGGGGGGGGAGAAAATCATGGAAAGATGTTTGTGCACTGAAAGCATCCAGGTAAGAAGCGAAATCCTAAAGGAAATTTGGGCTAGGTTTGGGTTAAGTGTGGCTTAAGTGATCAGGATCTCTATGGCATTATTTTTTTCCCAAGAGAATAGCTTAAGTTAAATTATTACTGGTGTGTGTGTGGGTGTTTGGTGGGTTTTGTTTGGGTTTTTTGGTTGGTTTGGGAGTGGTTTGTTTGTTTGTTTGGGGGGTTTGTTTTGTTTTTAACGTGTCTTAGAAATTGTAAATTTTTTTCTCTTTCATTTTAGGTATTTTTGTATGCCTTTGGTTTCTTTGGTGGCTGAGACTTTGCAGTCCAATTGAAAGCAGAACCCAGCAATCCCCTAAGTCTGGACAGAAATTAGAACCTGGTTGAAAACCAACCCAAATCTCTGCGTTGCAGAGATCCTGCAGCTGCTCTGCACTCTGCCTCTTGACACTCAAAGAAGATCTGTTCTGAGACAGAACCAGAGAGGGATTTCATGTTTCCAACTAACTGATAGTGCTGAACTTTTTGCCTTCAAAACCTCCTTTTGGACACTCTGTTTCCTGAAAAGCTACAATTAACAGCTTAAAGAATGTTAATGTTTTATTATAACATGACCAGCCCTTTATGGCATGTGGATGAGCTAATTTGCTTAACTTTAAGCAACATGTATTAAACTGTGCTCAAACCACAGACTTCAAAGATAGGCTTGGCAGCATGCACAGGGCTGTGAACCATCTCTGCTGAGGCACTTCAAATGCTTAAGAAAAATATCTGTTGACAGGCTTGAAAAGTGGCATTTTCTGGCAGTGCATATTCAGGCAGCTAAAGAAACAGTGATGCCTCAATGTCACCTCCCTGCTCCTCCACTCTACCTGTGGAAGGAAATCAGAGGCCTTTTGTTATTTTCTAAGCTCCTTTTATCTTAGGTCCTTTGAAATTATCAAAAGGAGCTAGCTAGTCAAAATCACCAGCCTGGGAAGTGAGAGATGCTGATTTTACCCCTGTGTGTGCCATAAACTGGTATTTGGGCTGGTGAATGCTACAGGAAATCTTATTCAGGAAACAGTGTCTTTATCCTTGTTTACAATTAAAAAAAAAACAACAGTCCAAAGTCAAAAGAGTTGAAGTAAGCTGCAACCTTAAAGAGAGAGATGCCAGGACAGGGGCAGCATGTGGTCTGAGCTGCCTGGTTTTGACCTGCTGCTCTGGCCACAACCAAAGGGCAGCACCAACCAGCACAGCCACACAAAAGGCAACTGGCACTTGGAGGTAGATCCTTTTGTCTTGATTTTCTTCCCTATAAAATGGGAAGGACACTCACACAGCTCCATCTCACAAACCTATGCTTTTCATTTCAGCTTTGTGGACCCCTGGCAAATCTTAAAAAATAAAATAAAATAAAATAAAACCAGATGTAAGTGTACAACCCAGATCATAAAATAAAGACTGAAAGCCCATTTTTGGATGAAAAGATTTAGGGTTTGGTGTTTTGGGTTTTTTGGTTTGTTTGTTGGGGTTTTGTTTTTGTTTTGTTTTGTTTTTCTTTCCTATGTGTAAAGGTTTCTCTGAAATCAGCTTTTCCCCTTTTTTATGCCAGCTGCTATTTTTCTAGTGGTCTTTTTTGGAAGGCCTTGAAGCAAGCTCCTGATGACATATGTCTGGATCAGTAACAAGATCAGCCTTCTGAAGCACCATCATTCCCTGCACTTCCATGACACAATGCTTACACTGCTATATTTTACTGAGGGAATGAGGTCACCCAAGACTTACAGACTCCTAAGTACAAATGCCTGCTACTGTAGAGTAAAGCAGAAAAACAGGAGCAACCTCAACCCCAGCATGACTGGAGAACAAAGCAGCCTGCACAACCTTGTCATGCAGGACATAGGACCAGGATGTACTTGAGGTATGGAGCTAGACCCACAGCACAGGATTTCTGCCCTGTAGGTGCAAATAATGTCAGCACTGCTGTGGCAGAACAACAAAACCAGAGCAAACAGTGGGAAGAGGAAAGTTCAAGTACCTCATTTAATAAACTTATGCCTGATGAACAAAGAAGCAACAGCAAATCCAACTCTCCTGGAGTCCTGCCTGCACAAGCAGTTGAAGTAGGGTAACTCCTTCACGAGCTCCGCAGTTCCAGCTCCTCTACACCAAGTTTCAGACCCATTTAGACCTTCTCCAAGCCATTCCAGTTGGCACTTCACAGGCACCACCAGTGAAGTGCTGCCAGCTGTGGTTACATTGGTCCAGAGCACCATAGAATCAACCAGGTTGGAAGAGACTTCCAAGATCACCCAGTCCAGCCCTATCCCATCAACTAGACCATGGCACTAAATGCCTCATCCAATCTTTTCCTGAACACCTCCAGAAACGGTGACTTCACCACCTCCCTGGGCAGCCCATTCCAATGCAAACCACTCTCTGTGAAGACCTCCTCTCCAAAGATGGGATGTGGAAGGTGAATGCAGCCACAGAAAAACAAAGCAGCACCCTGCAGAAACCCAAACCCTTCAGGTAAAAGTCAGAACATCTCACAGTCACTGCAAGAAAGCAAGGGCAGGGGATGACAGCAACCTGGCAAACCGACAGAGAAGGGAAGAGCAGGAACTGTTGGAATGGTGAGATGATTTACCACTAAAAAAATACCCTGCTCTTCCCAACCTGTTTATTTTGGGAACCACATTCATTGTGCATGTGCAGCTTATCTCTGTGGCTCAGAGAAGAGTATAGATCAGCTCTCCACTGTCACCTCGGCTGACAGACAGCTGCGGCCGCAGCGGAGTGACAGCTGAAAGGCTGCCGATTGATTCCCATCCTGGTCTGCTCCATTGCAGCTACCCAGAGGCTCCTGCTCCTTCTGCCTTTTATCGAAGTGATTTCTTCTAATTGCCTCTTTAACACCTTAAAAAAAAATATACCAGGAGTTACAGGTCAGTGCTGCAGCAACCTGAGGTCTGGGTAAGGTTCTCCAGGTCCAAATGAAGATTTGCTTATGCTCAACATAAAGGCTGCGGGGGGGGGGCAGGGGGAGGGAGGGAAAAAATGAATGATCTTAGCAGGTAAAACAGGTGTTGTGGTCACAGCACCAAGGTCACCAGCACTAACAAAACGCTCGGAAAACAGAGCTGTGGCATGTTCCCAGCGAGGTGCTGGAGTGCTGTAGAGATAATGTGCTTAGCCTCCGGGGGGTGGGGGAAATGATGCTCTAACACTCACTAACAGCTGTTAATGGCAGAGCCGTGCGGACAGGAGAAGGATGTTTGACCTCCCAGCCCTTCGGAGGGAGGTGTAAACAACTGGCTTGGTTCCCCACAGCCTTGCCCCTGCTACGGCCTTCCATGCTTGTGCCAAGTAAAGGCAGCACCTATGCTAAATGCTGTCAGATCCAAAGAGCTGAGTTTGACCACCACTTGCATGGATAGAAAAATTAGAGCATCACAGAATGTCAGGGGATGGAAGGGACCTCCAAAGCTCAGCCAGTCCAACCCCCTGCCAGAGCAGCATCTAGAACAGATCTCCAGAGAGGGAGACTCCACAACCCCCTGGGCAGCCTGTTCCAGTGCTCTGTCACTCCCACAGGAAAAAAAAAAAAATCCTCCTCATGTTTACAAGAAACTTCCTATGCCTCAGCTTCCACCATTGCCCCTTGTGCTGGCACTGGGCACCACCCAGCAGAGCCTGGCTCCAGCCTCCTGACACTCACCTTTATATCTTTCTAAGCATTGCTGAGGTCACATCTCAGTCTCCTCCTCTCCCAGCAGCACAGCTCCAGCTCCCTCAGGCTCTCCTCCTAACAGAGCTGTTCCATTCCCTTCATCATCTTTATGGCTCTGTGCTGGACTCTCTCCAGCACTTCTATGTCCTTCTTGAACCGGGGCTCCCAGAACTGGACATAGTACTCCAGATGTGGCCTCACCAGGGCAGAGGGGCAGGAGCACACCTCTCATCCTACTAACCACAGCCCTTCAAATCCACCCCAGAATGCTATTGCCCCTCCTGGCCACGAGTGCACATTGCTGGCTCTTGCTCAACCTCCCACCCACTAGGACCCCCAAATCCTTTTCCCCTTTGCTGCCTTCCCACGGATCAGTCCCTAACCTATACTGACATATAAAATATACTGAAAGTGCAAGGTAGGGGAAAACAAGGCCTTGGAAATGCAGGGAGGCTGGTTTGTGCAGGAATGAAACTAACAAGGAGACTCAGAAATGCAGTTCTATAGTGACTAAATGAAAACAGCATCTTTCCACTCTGCCAAGTGGTGCCCCGGGAGCTTTGCGAGTCACAGTTACTTGCTTCCATGACAGAAATACATTGTTATTGCTGCTGCTTCCCGAGCCTGCTGCAGAGCCAACACATCTAGAAAAGGGAGAACACAACTCTCTTCTGGATCAGCAGCCCATGTAACCCAAGGCTGGCTGCAGAATTCACATCCACCTGGCTTCCACCTGCTGAAGGGCCACTGCCTCCCTTGGCAGTTCCATTTTGGAGCACACATTTAACCATCGCTGTGGCTAAAACGCCCTTAGCCCTCCTCCACTCCATCATCAAACCCACACAAGCCATACAGCACTGCTGAAGGCAGCAGTTGTGCTTCACTTGCTGCAGCTTTTAATGCTGCTAAAGGGGTAGGAGCAGTAAGCAAGCCTTTAGCCTCCCCATCTCAGTGCCAAGAGATCAAAAGCACTTTACCTGTAAATGAGCACACGAATCCAGAAGGCATTGGAGAAGAGGAGACTGAGAGGTGACCTCAGCAATGGTTATAAAGATGTAAAGGGTTAGTGTCAGGAGGCTGGAGCCAGGCTCTGCTGGGTGATACCTGATGACAGGACAAGGGGTAATGGTGGAAGTTGAGGCATAGGAAGTTCCCTGTAAACAGGAGGAATTTTTCCTCTGTGACAGAGCACTGGAACAGGCTGCCCAGGGGGGTTGTGGAGTCTCCCTCTCTGGAGATATTCAAGACCTGCCTGGATGTATTGCTGTGTGACCTGCTGTAGTTGATGCTGCTCTGCCAGGGGGGTTGGACTGGCTGAGCTTTGGAGGTCCCTTCCAGCCCCTGACATTCTGTGATTCTATGATTGCATGAAGTCACCCAAGGCACTGCAAAGAGTGCATGGAGCCTGCAAAGACCACCAGGAGCCACAACAGATTCTTCCTGAGGACAGAGTTTAAGAGGTACAGGATTCTGCTGGAGAGAGTCCAAAGGAGGGCTACAAGGACAATTAGGGGACTGGAACACTGCTTGATGAGAAGAGGCTGAGGGTCCTGGGGCTGCTTGGTCTGGAGAAGAGGAGTGTCTCACTTGAAAAAGGCCTTGGAGCCAACATGGCTGAAATTGTTCAGTATGCCTCCAGAGAGGGGAGAAGACCTGTGCTGGGCCTGGCAAACCCATTTACTGGTGAGCATCCTTTCTGAAACCCAGCGTGCTGCCCTGAGACACATTTAACATTCAGCTGCAATTGCTAGAAACAAACCCAGAGAGCAAACCAGAGCATGATAGTTGGTGCCATCTGCATGGAATATGAGCCTGAGTTTTGATAGCATCAGTTCTGTCATTATTTTAAAATATTTTTGTATTCCAATCCACGGACTGATTACAAACCCTCCAAAGAAGAGCAGCCAGCAGCACCTGCTGCCTGCCTGTGCTCCACTTGACTGCTTGCATATGAAGTTCTGCATCAGTGGGCATGGCCCTGGATTGGTGGGCATCTTCCCCCACCTCCTCATCCTCTTCCTGATGCACCAGTACAGCAGATCCTGTTAAGCAAACCACCCACAAAAGCAGAGTACCACAAATTAACAGCATGAGAGGGCAGGCTGCTGCTGCTGTGAAAGGAGAGCTGTGCTTGGGCAGCGGCCCCTGGTGCTTGTACTGTGCAGCTGGTCAAGACCTTACTGTGTATGCTCAGATCTTGCTGAAGTCTCTCTGCCTCCTCATCTGCACAGCAAGTATTTCAGGCCAGTTCTATTTTCATAACCTTCCTAGACACTCTCCTCTTCCCCTTAAAAAAAAAAGTGGTTTTAACTGTATCCTAAGGCCCTCCACCTACTAAGCCATTCGGAGTTCCTCTGCCTAGGATGGAATCAGGCTTTGCTTGGTGATGACTAACAACAGGACAAGGAGCGCCTACAGCACTTAGAGGAGCCATTGCATTGACCTCTGTTCACAAACAGCTTGGGTAAAGGTCTCATCCTCCTCCCCCTCTACTCTGCCCTGGTGTGATCTCATCTTGAGTACTGCCTTCAGTTTTGGGCTCCCTAGTTTAAGAGGGACAGGGATCTGCTGGAGAAGGTCCAGCAGAGGGCTGCCAGGATGATGAGCAGACTGGAGCACTGCCTGGTGAGGAGAAGCTGAGGGACCTGGGGCTGTTTAGTCTCGAGAAGAGAAGACTGAGAGGGGATTCAATAAATGTCTATAAATCTCTGAGGGCTGGGGGTCAGGAATGGGGGACAGGCTCTGCTCACTGCTGCCTGGGATAGGCCAAGGAGCAGTGGATGGAAGCTGCAGCACAGGAGGTTCCAGCTCAATGCAAGGGGCAACGTCTTGACTGGAAAGGTCCCAGAGCCCTGGCACAGGCTGCCCACAGGGGTTGTGGAGTCTCCTTCTGTGGAGCCTTTCCAGGCCTGTCTGGATGTGTTCCTGTGTGCCCTGAGCTGGATTGTCTGGTCCTGTTGTGGCAGAGGGGTTGGACTGGATGAACTCTTTGGGTCCCTTCCAACCCCTGACATCCTCTGATCCTTAGGTGGCCACAAACATTGTTTCAGGAGCCGAGACAGCAATAGGAGCTTTACACATAGCAACAGCCAAACTCATAGAACCAATCTAGAAACCTTCCAAACACCTCTGTTGCTATCATGGTATTTGTACAAGCCCAACTCCTTCTCCTGCAAAGAGCAGCAAAGTGTAAGATGGAAGCCTAATGGGTGCAGCTCTTTGAGAACAAGCACAAGGAAAGGTAGCACCCAGCTCACACCACTACTCAGATTGGGTTGTCAAAAAAAAAGCAGCAGTTACAATTTTGCTATGGTCAAATCAGCCTGGATTTGAATCCAGGATCTGAAGGCAAATTAAATTTCACCATCCATGTTATGAAAGCCATTTGGCTTCTGAAGTGGGTTGGCTTTGATGCCACACTAAAGAACTTACTTGAAAAGTAGTATGATGAAAGACTCCTGTTCAGCAGCAGATATAATTATCACACTGATCTTAATTAGAGCATGAACTTGACTTTAGGATCCCCACAGGAGTACTGAAAGCTTGGTCCAGTTACACTGAACTTGGTCCAGAACACTGAAGCTTATCCATCAATATATTATTAGCTCTTTGATACGACAGATGCTAGATGAGTGACAGAGCAAATGCTTTTTAAACCAGGATTTAAAAAAAACCCAAAACACAAACCCAAACAAACCACAAAAGAATTCTTAAACTGCACTAAAAGTGTATGCTGTTATCTGTGAAGGGAAAGAAAAGTGTCATACATGAAAAACAATTACTACAGAGCACAATTTTTCAAGCACTGGTTTCAGAATTGAAAAGGGCTGAACAAAGGTTTTCTCTGTGGAGAGTCACTCTGCAACCAATTCAAGCCTCCAAATAGCTATTGTTTAAAAAAAACCCAATTAAATAAAAACTTGTCAAGTACAGAAATAGTTGGGGTTTTTGTTTGGTTTTTTTTTTTCTCTTTCTTTAGATTCCAAAATCCTGTCAGGCCAGGTTGATTAAAATGTTGCATTTCAAACAAATAAAAAAGGGGGGGGAAAAAAGGCAATCTAATCAGCCTTTATAAAAGTGTTAACGGCAACTCGATTTTTAATGCATCATGAACAAAAGGCTGCAGCCCATCTATCATTCACATATGGATTCATGTAATGATTCTTCAATTAGAATTATTATCTGTACAGCAGCTGAAGACTGAGAACTGCTGATACACTGCAGATGAGAACATTTGCTAGTCTCTGGGCTCCAGCCTTTCCTGAAAAATGATGATCACACACTATAGATCGCTGGGTTTATACGTGGATTAAGCTGCAACGCCAGCATTTACATTTGCAACATTACAATTTTGCTTTCTTAGGCTCAGGAGAATTTGCTGCATCTGGTAGATTTTATTTGCTTTGTATCTTAGGCAATCATTAGGAACGAAGTGTGAGAAGGCAGTGTTATTGCTCAGACACTCCTTTGCTTTGTGCATTACCTCAGACGCTACAAAAGAAGTAAACCAAGAGTGGGCCTGTGAGGTGGGTCATTGAGTGTCAGTTTGCTGGCACTGTACTGGCCCACTGCTATTTTTATAAGGCAAACCCATCTGCTCCTTCTTGAACCTACATAGAACCAGGTAACATAAGATGTATATCAGAGGGAAAGAAAAGCACCTCACAGAACAGTTACAGGCACCATAAGGAAGGAAGGAAAGTTGCTTTGGTGATTCAAACTGCATCAGTCTGAGGGGTCCCTGCATAAGCACATCACAGTATCACCAAGGCTGGAAGAGACCTCAAAGTTCATCAAGTCCAACCCATTACCACAGCCCTCCAGACCAGACCATGGCACCAAGTGCCACATCCAAACCTGCCTTGAACACCTCCAGGGACGCTGACTCCACCACCTCCCTGGGCAGCCCATTCAGCAGCCAATGACTCTCTCAGTCAACAACTTTCTCCTCTCCTCCAGCCTAAACTTCCCCTGGCACAGCTTGAGACTGTGTCCTCTTGTTCTGGTGCTGGTTGCCTGAGAGAAGAA
>VWZE01001778.1:32377-61493 GCA_013396675.1 Eubucco bourcierii | reverse complement strand
GAGGTGTTCAAGGCCAGGTTGGAGGAGGCCTTGAGTGACCTGTGCTAGTGGGAGGTGTCCCTGCCTATGGCGGGGGGTTGGAACTGGATGTTCCTTGAGGTCACTTCCAACCTTACCATTCTGTGATTCTAATATGCAGATTCAATTGGTAAAAATCAATTCGATGTGAAAGAAAGTTGATAATCAATTTTTTCTATGTCTATTTCGTATGGAAAGAAAGCAGCCCATGAACTATTTACCTGGATACATTTTGCTGATCTCCTGAATGAAGGACTCATTGAAGCCAGCAATGATAGCACCACCTACTGGAACCATGAAATTCTTATCCAAGCTCTGAACAAAGGCATCTATTCTGCCTACTCGAGCACCCTTTAGTAAAGAAAAAAAAACAACACACAAAACCACCTCATAATCCACAGCACACATCAGGAAAAAGGAAACTCACAATAGCATCATAATTGTACAGCAATGAAACTGAAATAAATACAATTCCAGAAACCCTCTCTGATAGTGTATTTGTGATGAAAAATTAAAAATCATAGTACCACCTTTTCTTAGCACTGCTCACTGTTATTACCATTGTCTGCTTACATGGTATTTTACAATTTCCTATTTTGCTGTCATGCAAAATATTGATTTTAGTTCCTGCAAGCCTAAATGTAGTTTTTTTTCCCCAACAACAATCAAAAACAAAACCCTCAGAATCTAATGGGAATTCAGCAGTAAAAAATTGTACAGCCCCAGACACTTCACAGCTTTTCACAGTAAGTGGTTATGAGTTAATGAATTAGAATCACAGAATGGTAAGGTTGGAAGGGACCTCAAGGATCATCTAGTTCCAACCCCCTGCCATAGGCAGGGACACCTCCCACTAGTACAGGTTACTCAAGGATTCCTCCAACTTGGCCTTGAACACCTCCAGGGAGGGAGCAGCCACAACCTCCCTGGGCAACCTGTGCCAGTGCCTCACCACCCTCACTGCAAACAACTTCCTCCTGACATCCAGTTTTAATCTCCACTCTGCCAGTTCAAACCCATTGCCCCTTGTCCTGGCATTGCCTTGTCAATAGTCCCTCCCCAGCCTTCCTGTAGGCCCCCTTCAGATACTGGAAGGCTACTCTAAGGTCTCCTGGAAGCCTTCTCTTCTCCAGGCTGCAGAGCCCCAACTCTCTCAGTCTGTCCTCACAGGAGAGCAAAGACAATTTTTTTATTTGATACATGGGGAAATCTGCATTAAAAGAAGTAGGGAAATTTTCATAAAGCTGATTGCAAAAATCAAGACCCAGGTAACATCCTAAAGCAGATTTCCCCACTTCCAGAAAACAAAACATCCTTACAGCTAGTCCCTGGGATATTCTTCAAGTATAAAATGTAGATTCTGAAGTAAAACTTCAATTTGAGCAATATGCTACTGTGAACTGTACAATTAAAAAGTGAACAGCACAAAAGAAGCTGGGAAATATATTAAAGACTACACATATTAAAGTATTTTCAGATGCACACATATTAAAGTACTAGAAACTGAACTCTAGAAATGGAGTTAATATGTATGGCAAAAAGACTGGAAAAAACAGATCAAATTAGCTCACAGTTATTATTTATATGGTTTAATAGTTTAGTGCATGGGAGACAGGAAGAGGTACTCCAGGTTTGTCAGCTTTTTGATGGGAAGATGAATGCCAGCAGCTGTCATTTGATTTAATTGACAGGAGACCACCATGGCAAAACTATGAGGAATGAAATGGGCTCAAAAGCTCTTTCCTGTGATACCCTTTCAAGTTCTGTTCACACTGTGCTCAGCATGGACATGTTCCTAAGTATTCATTAGTGACTGTTTCCTCATAGACAGCACATTTGCTATCACAGGAAATATTTTTTTGGTAAATAAACATAAACCAGAGCTCAAACGTTTACATTTGCATAAACAAAGAACAAACAACAACCACAAAAATCCCCAACCTATCAACAAGCCAAGAAACAACACAGAAAGCAGCACAGTAACAGTGATTTACAGTGATTTGTAATTTTATGGCCTGAAAAGATTATCATTAGATGTATTTCATGCAGTAAAACTCAGGAACTCCACTAATGCTAAGGTTTCATTAAACAAGTTAAATACAACAAATGTGTAGCAAGTCCGCTACAAAGAAAGTATTTGTCATTTTCTATTTCACACACCTCTTCAGCCTTGCAGAGGAGACCACACAGCTGCCTTCTCTGTAGCAAAAGGAGGCTGAGGTGGGACCTTCTGGCTGCCTAACACTCCCTGAAGGGAGGCTGGAGCCAGTCTCTTCTCAGGAGCAGCAAGTGACAGGACAAGAGGAAATGGCCTCAGGTTGCACCAGGGGAATTTAGGTTGGGTATGAGAAAAAACTCCTTGACTGAAAGGACTCTGAAACACTGGAACAGGCTCCCCAGGGTGCAGGTGTTTAAATGATGTGGAGATGTGATGCTGAGGGACATGGTTTAGCATCAGACTTGACAGAATTTGGATGATAGTTGGACTTGGTCTTTCCAACCAAAATGGTTATGTGATTATGATTCAGGCTTTGTCAAATTCCTTCACTCTGAAGATTTAGGAATGTCAGGGTGATATTCCTGTTGTAACTATGGATCAAACTGGTCTGGTTATGTGATTATGATTCAGGCTGTGTCAAATTCCTTCACTCTGAAGATTTAGGAATGTCAGGGTGATATTCCTGTTGTAACTATGGATCAAACTGGTCTGGTTATGTGATTATGATTCAGGCTGTGTCAAATTCCTTCACTCTGAAGATTTAGGAATGTCAGGGTGATATTCCTGTTGTAACTATGGATCAAACTGGTCTGGTTATGTGATTATGATTCAGGCTGTGTCAAATTCCTTCACTCTGAAGATTTAGGAATGTCAGGGTGATATTCCTGTTGTAACTATGGATCAAACTGGTCTGGTTATGTGATTATGATTCAGGCTGTGTCAAATTCCTTCACTCTGAAGATTTAGGAATGCCAAGGTGATGTTCCTGTTGTAACTATGGATCAAACTGGTCTGTGTCAGTTAATAACAAGTGTTCATTTTAAAAGTGACCAGTTTATTTTAGATTCATTAACAGTCACAGTAGTGTTTAAAAAAAGCCTCCTATTCTTCTGATACAGGCAAGAGGGGGAAAAGGCAAATACTGAAGAAAGAGCTCACACCCACTGCAGAAAGCAGACCTGCAAGAAGCCTGAGTTCCATGGCTGATCTTAGATATTAAGCAACCTCCTTTTCAAACTGAACAGCAACAGAAATTAAACTCTGTTGAACACAACACTGAACTTAATGCAGTTCCATCAGCTCTTCTCTGTGCCAACAGTATTTGAACAGTGACAACATCTATCAAGTGTTGCTGTAGAATCCTGTGCTTTTCAATTGAAAATCTCTAACTCACATTCTGTTGAAGGCTTAATCTCTGTTCAAGTATGATACTATTTTTTTAGTTGAGGAAATATTTTTAGACAGTTTATTAGGGGCATTTTTCCCTCCCCCATTATGAAAGACATTTGAACATAAACAAAATTGAAATGTACTTGGGGTTATTACATGAAATGCAGATAATAGAAACAACAAATGGTTATTTTAAAGTTCCATCTTCCTCTGCTCTGCTTTGTCAGAAAATTGCTCCAATGTCTGACACACATGGGATTAGTCTCAAAGCTGTGAAACACCTGATAAAACTTGTGTCTATTATCAGGGATTTGCTTCTACTTCTTAAAAAAGAATTATTATTGGAAATACACAGCTCCTACCTGCTGGATAAGATGCATGCATTTTGAAGACTGAACTCCATAGGCATTGTTGACAATATGGGGAATGTCATAATTAGCACAAATCACAGCCAGTTCCTCCAGCCTATGAGCACAAAATTGTAATTGAGAGAAGCAATGATAAGTAACTCACATGACAAGTCAGACCATTTAAAGGCTGAAAGGAGGTCAGAATGAGAAAAGAAACCTTTTTTTTTTTTTTTTTTGGTGAGTACCTCAAGTCAGCTCTGGTCACTTTAAGCTATAAAGATTAAGAAGAAAATTCTGTCAGCTTTTACATCTATTACAAACTGTTGACCTCAGATGAAATTTTTCATGCCTCACTGAAACTATTGTCTGGAAACCAGTAAAGAGATCCCAAATCATTCTGCTTCAGGTACAGGCATTTTTAAAATACAACTTTAATGACAACTAACAGAGCTTTATCTATTCTCAGTTTCTTTCCTTTTCTACTAATATTCAGCCTGAAAATGGAAATTTCAAGATACATCTTGGGAATCAAAAGCATCATGTAACAGGAAGCTTTTTTTATGTGCTTCTGTTTATCTTAAGGGACTAATATTTCAACCCTTTGGCTGAAACCTTCATTTCAGATAAAACAGATAATCAGTTTATTTCAGATAAAGTGATTAACAGAAAATACATTCTTCAAAGGAATTAAGAGCCCTGAAACGTCTGAATGTGGAGAACTACGCAACTAAAACTTGGTTCAGCTGTTTACTCAGAAATAAAGACAACCCTTATCTTGCCTTCAGAAACCTCAATGAGCTCATCCTGGCTTGATCTCCCAGTCAAACTGGGATTTAAGTGCCTACCTAGGTCATTTTGGGTAAGGGCCTTCAGCATTTCAAGCATGCATGCACCCAGTACCATTTTTGGAAGGACTGCAAACATGCTGCCTTTTTTTTTTTTTAAAAAAAACCCTCTTGATTCTCCCCAGAATTGTGAATATATTTTAAAATAAAATGTATTTGAACAAAAAAATAAGGTGACAGAATAACTTCCAAGTGATGATAAAGGTAATTTTTTTTTTCTTTTAAATAAATCAGGAAGCTCTAAGCCCCCAGTGCTTTTTTTTTTTTTTACTGTATCTCCTTTTGTACAGTCTCTCACTGTAATTTACTGACATTCATATAAAACTTGACAGAGTATGAAAACATTTTCCAAGAGGTGACATTCCTTTGCATTCTATTTCTATTACATTGCCCAGTGTCATTTTACAACACAAAAATTCAGCTGCAAACCTCAGATTACATTTTCTGAACCTCAGTCCTTAGGAAGACATCATCATCTCTGTATTACCCTTAAAGAAATCACAGCTATTCAATGATTAGGAAACACCAGTTAAGTATAATGTAGGTATTGATCTCCCACACTCAAGATACTCAGCAGGAGCTGCATGCCCAATAATTTCTCACATTTATCAACATCCTGAATCCTGAACTATGCAATGTTAATAGAATACTTCAGGAAACAGAACACTACACAGGGCAAAGTTTTTGCCTTCTGATCTGCTGATCTTAATCAGACTCATTCCTCACCTTCCACAGAGACTGTCGTGGTAGGCCTAAGCAGGTCAAATTAGGCTTGTACATATCCTGGCTTGCCCAGGCACGTTTTTCTGCTCTCCCTCCTTCTGTTTTGGGGAGAGCAACTGCAAGAAAAAGGACAAAGAATCTGGTGTCTGTGGCCTGCCCAGCAACTGCGGTAAGCACGGTGCACAGGGTTGCCTTGTGCAAGGCTGTGTTCTGCCCAAAAAAGGGTAAAGCAAGCCTATGGTTTCACCCAATATGGTCACATCTTGGCTAACTGCCATTGGATTGGCTATCCTGTGGCCAAAGGCCCATTAGTCTTGGGCTGCATTGGATAAAAGGAGATGAGCAGGGAGCACTGTGTGTGCTTTGCCATTCCAAGGTGCGGCTGCTATTGCATCCCTGCCTGCTGCCTCACTGATCCTGAGCTGAGGCTCTGATCCCTGTCACACATTCGGCCTGCACAGCCGGCGTGACACCGTGCCCACACTGCACACTGCAAGGCATCTGCCTGCACCTGAAAGCCTTCTGCCCAGGGGGAAGCCCTGGAGGGAACACAAATCATCCAGAGAGCCAGGAACAGCTCAGAGATCGTCTAGCTCCTTTCTCCAGTGCCCAGAAGCCTGGGGAAACTCTAAAGCCTCTAATAGCTACCAACAGCAACCCTGCCACGAGCTTTGGGTACTGTCAGATAATATTTTTGTGAGTAAATACCAAAAGCCTCTAATAATGGTTAATTGCCTTCTGCCATAAGCAGAAAGTTGCTCCTTGCATCTATCTAGTGAGCAAGTGGCGTACTGACTGCAAGCAGTACTGACCACAAAGCTTTCTCTGCCAGTTTAGTTGACTTCAATCAATATATTTAATAGTTGTTTTTAGATCCTATTATAACCTGTATATAGTTTCCATAATGATGCAAGAACCTGTTACTATTATTGTTTTGGGGATCGGGGTGCTGCGAGTTCTGAATATTTGATGTTAATAAATTCTATTAATATTTTTAAAATATCATCTCACAGTACTTAATTACCCCTTCCACTACAGAGGCTCAAAGGAAAACAGTTTATACAGGTAGAGATTTTTCCAGCAAACTGGAAACAACAGAAGGTGTACTGATGAAAATGTGTTTTTACACCAAGACTTAAAGCAGCAATAAGCAAGCTTCTGCAAGTGCTGAAAACAGAAAAGTGTCTTTACTTTTCCTAAGAATATTCTGCTGAACAATGAGGTTCATATTACAACACAGGATGAGGGTGACAGAGTTTGAAAAGAATATCACAGTTTCACAGTATCACCAAGGTTGGAAGAGACCTCAAAGATCATCCAGTCCAACCCATTACCACAGCCCTCAAGACCAGACCATGGCACCAAGTGCCACATCCAAACCTGCCTTGAACACCTCCAGGGACGCTGACTCCACCACCTCCCTGGGCAGCCCATTCCAGCAGTCAATGACTCTCTCAGGCAAGAACTTTCTCCTCACCTCCAGCCTAAACTTCCCCTGGCACAGCTTGAGACTGTGTCCTCCTGTTCTGGTGCTGCTTGTCTGAGAGAAGAAAGCAACCTCCTCCTGGCTACAACCACCCTTCAGGTAGCTGTAGACAGCAAGAAGGTCTCCCCTGAGCCTCCTCTTCTCCAGGCTAACCAATCCCAGCTCCCTCAGCCTCTCTCCATAGGGCTGTGCTCCAGGCCTCTCCCCAGCCTCGTTGCCCTTCTCTGGACACACTCAAGCACCTCAATGTCCTTCTTCAATTGAGGGGCCCAGAACTGGACACAGGACTCAAGGTGTGGCCTAAGCAGTGCAGAGTCCAGGGGGAGAATGACCTCCCTGCTCCTGCTGGCCACACTATTGCTGATGCAGGCCAGGATGCCATTGGCCTTCTTGGCCACCTGGGCACACTGCTGGCTCATGTTCAGGCGGGTGTCAATCAGCACCCCCAGATCCCTTTCTGTTTGGCTGCTCTCCAGCCACTCCCACCCCAGCCTGTAGCTCTGCATGGGGTTGTTGTGGCCAAAGTGCAGCACCTGGCACTTGGATTTGCTGAATGCCATCCCCTTGGACTCTGCCCATCTGTCCAGGCGCTCAAGGTCCCGCTGCAGAGCCCTTCTGCCCTCCAACCCAGCAACATCAGCCCCCAGCTTGGTGTCAGCTGCAAATTTGCTGCTGACTGACTCGATGCCCTCGTCCAGATCATCACTGAAGATGTTACAGAGGATGAGGCCCAGCACTGATTCCTGGGGCACACCGCTAGTGCCCGGCCTCCAGCTGCATGTGGCACCATTCACCACCACTCTCTGGGCTCGGCCCTCCAGCCAGTTCCTAAGCCAGCGCAGAGTGTTGCCATCCAAGCCATGAGTTGACAGCTTAGCCAGCAGTTTGCTGTGGGGGACAGTGTCAAAGGCCCTGCTGAAGTCCTGCAGGAGATGCACAGCACTTCCAGGGCTTAAAACGAACCATTAAAAGTACTGCTTAATCACATCGGAAAAATAAAGCATTCATGTAAGTTTTCCTACCACCTGAGCTCATGAAAGTCACAAATGGGACTTACAGAAATATTTTCCATTTATTCTTTCTTTCTCTCCTGCCTGCAAAAGTTCATAAAAAGAAAGCTCTGCTCTTTCTTCTGTATCTAGTAAAAAGATACAGACTTCTGCTAAGCACATCAACTGAAAAAGACACTTTTCTTCCTTTAGCTGTTTTAAATACAGCAGTTTTTAGAGACAACTCCCAGCAACAGCAGGTAAAACACTAAGAACAGATGTCTCCCTGAGGAAGGGGGTTTGTACAGGAGTTACTTAATTCTATGGCAGTAATTCACACTTCAAAGGACAGCTATCAGCACACAGGCAGACAACCCTTACCTGACCTTTCAACACTTCTTAAGACACTTAAAATTTGAAAACACCACAGCCACAACTAAACAAAGCCTTACAAAAGATTTTTTATAAACAGACATTTAAAATGGAACCCTCCAGAAATGCTCTATGGGATTTTCCTCCCTGCAGGAAGATGAATGTTATGGCCTTCAATAGTTGACAGTATCCTTTAAATAGAAAGTGCTTTCAAACCCTCCTATATCTGTAGTATATCATAACACAGTGCCACTACCTAATAATTCATCTCTTAGTTGCAGAGGACAAAACAATTGCATGTCAAGAAGAGGAGGCAGATAAGGAAAAGATTCATTTACCCAAGCTATAAAATAGACTATTCAATTTTGATAGCTGTGATTTAAGTCAGCCAATAAATCTGCAAGTCAACTCCAAGCCACGTTCATGGTATTCTGACAGAATTATACCATTTTAATGTCCCTCTAGCAACTGGGTTAACCTATGATAAATACTGGGTTGTTGGGGTTTTTTTTTTAGGGGTAGGAAAACAGAGTGAAACATATCTTTACTTGCTCTGCTTCAGAGTCAATAATGTTTCTTCCCTGCACTTGGAAATAGTCAACTAAATTTGCCAGACAACACAGTAATTAGAAAAAACAAAACAAAAAAAACAACCAACCAACCAAACAAAAACCCAACACAAAAAAGCATGAGTTGCAAAGGAGCTTTAGACCTAAGGTTTTTTAAGGTTGTGATAAACTGAAAATTCAAGCAGAACAAATGAGCCACTACACTGAAAGCTATGCAAAAGAAGTCATCTTACCAACACCTCATACCTCAGTGCATTACACACAAGCCCATAAAAATACAGCTGTTCAAATTCCAAAATTTGTAATTAATTTGCTTCTTGATACTTATTTTTGTAAGCAAATAAAGGCTTTGTGAGTAACAAGGGTGCTTGTTTCAGACAAATGATTCAATACACCAAGCACTTCAGCCACCTCCATTCCAATGAACCACTTGCAGACTGAGAAGTTTTTCAAGTTATTTTATGACCAAGCTACACATTGAAATAATGTCCCAGATACTCTACTTATAAGCCACAATCTTAATGCTCATCTCAGCTTCAGCTAGTGCTTGAATGCCATCTTTGCAGCACCTACAGAAGTGATGTACATGGACACATAGTATCAGGAAAGAATGCAATGTATATTAAGCTACCTTTAATGGGGACTTAACAACTAGAAATTAAAGTAGCTGCATCAGGCAGCAATTGCTCAAATTAGGGGGAGTTGGAACAGGGCAAATCATGTCCTACGAGGACAGGCTACAAGAACTGGGGTTCTTCAGCCTGGAGAAGAGGTTTCCAGGAGACCTTGGAGTAGTCTTCCAGTATGTGAAGGAGGCCTACAGGAAGGCTAAGGAGGGACTACTGACAAGGTCTTGTAATGACAGGACAGTGAATAATGGGTTTGAAATGGCAGAGAGGTGATTTAGAGTGGATGTTAGGAAGAAGTTCTTGGCAGTGAGGGTGGTGAGACACTGGCACAGGTTGTTCAGGAAGGTTGTGGAGCACAGAATGTGATCATATTCTGTGCTACATAACCTCCCTGGAGGTGCTGAAGGCCAGGTTGGATAAGGCCTTGAGTAACCTGTACTAGTGGGAGGTGTCCCTGCCTATGGCAGAGGGTTGGAACTAGATAATGTTTGAGATCCCTTCCAACCCAAACCATTCTATGATTCTGTATTATACAGCACATCTGCCCTAGATGGTCTCATGAGTTTGTTTACAGCAGAGTACCTATAAACATCACTGGAATACTGAAAATACAACTTAAGTGAATATTTTAAATTTGGTTGTAGCTTTCTGGTCTGGGAAAATTATTGTCTACAAAAGAGCAGAAAAGGCAACAGTGATATTAAGATGTGGCATCAGCTATGGAACTACATTTCCTGGAAGCCTACTTTTACCATTTCCACAAAATGGTAAGAGAACTGCTGCCAAAATGACATTCCACAAGAGATCATCATTAATCTCAGTTGTTCCATGGGATGAAAACCTGCATTATACTCACCTTTTTAATACACTTTTCTGTAAGTGGAACATTGTTTCAACTTGCCATTCTCCTTGAGTAAGGAGATTAAAGTCTCTTGACTAATCCCTGACAGCAATTTTATGAAGAGAGATATACAAAATAACGGAAGGGGGTTTTGTTGGTTGGGTTTGGGTTGGGTTTTTTCCCCCCAACACACTACTCACCTATCAGGCACCCTTGGAGCAAAGCAAGACGTCGTAGAATGCACACAAAGAATATTTTCAGCACCAAGAGCCTTGATTTTAGCCTCCACTGCTCTGACATCTGTCCGTAGCTCATCACCTTCTAACACATTTTCTATTACCACAGGCTCAAAACCTGACCAAAAAAAAAAAGAGCAAGACCTGAAAATATTAATTTAAGAAGGATGTGAAGGTGCTCAAATGCATCCAGAGGAGGCAGACAAAGTTAGTGAAAGAGCTGGAAGGAAATGTCTTGTGATGTGTGACTGAGGATTCTGGAGCTTGTCTAGTTTGGAGAAAAGGGGGCTAAGAAGTGACCTAATTGCTCTCTACAGCTCCTTGAGGGGATGAAGCAGAGAAGGAGGCAATGGTCTCTTCTGCCTGTTATCCAGTGACAAGAAAAAGCTGTACCAGGGGAGGTCCAGACTGGGCTTTAGGAAGCATTTCCCTCCCAAGAGAGTTCTCAAACACCAGAACAGACTTCCACAGAGGTGGTCAGTCCCCCAAGCCTGTCAGTGTTAGACAATGCCCTTAATAAGATTCTTTAACTTTTGGTCAGCTCTGAAGTGGTGAGGCAGTTGGACTAGATGACTGTTGTATGCCACTTCCAGCTATTCTGTCAATAGTAGTTGCTCAACTTTGTAGCTTACAAATAAACTAGAAAGGTTTTGTTTGCATAATAAAACAGTGGTAACCATACATTCCCTTCCCCAAACAAGTGTGGCATGGCAGCAACACCATGCCAGCTGAAGTGACTTACTTTCTTAAAAACAGATGGGTGTTCACTTTACTGAATGAAAGCAAGAGGGGGAAAAGGGAAACAGTGACTTCCAAAGCAGTGTAACATGGCAGCAGCTATGGGAGTTTTTCCTTCATGGCTCAACAACATGCCTAAACATTGACATTTAAGGTTCAAACACCACAGAAGAACTTGAAATGATCAGACACTGTTACCCCTACTCTGGTTTTCAGTTAGTGATCTAGAAGACAGAGACTGCATTTAAGAGATAATCTGATACCTGCTTCTCTCCCATTTTCAGCTGATAGCTATCACATAATTAAAAGAATTATCTCAACTACTTAAAAAAAAAAACAAACAAATTAATTATATTTCCCCACAGCCTCCTCCATTATAATTTCCTTGGCTTGATGTTCTAAATTGAGCATAACACTCCAAAAATACTCTCACTTTACTCACATACATGTTCTATTTCTTCTGACCTGATTAATTTCAAACACTTCTGCCTCTTACCTGGACAGAATCCAGTCCCTGCTTCCAAGTGTTTAGTCATTTTTAGCTAATAAGGTTTTTGTGCAAAAAATAAATGTGTCCTAGGAACTAGGAGCAGAATTCTATGCCACCACCTGCAGGTATGTGCACCGAGCTGGAAAATTATGGTCTCCCTTACTTGCCCTCTCCTTGATCCCATACATCTGCCTTCAGGAGGGGAAAGCTTCAGAGGAGGGACAGACTTCTACCTTTTGCTTACTTATAGTCTGGTAAACAAGGAATTCCACTTGAAAGACATTCAGCTTGAACGAAGAAAGGCACCAAACTAATTTCCTGAGTGAGCTGAGCGACACTGCACATTAAAAACCAAACAGAGCAGCTAACACTTCCCATGTTGTAAAGGAAAAGAATGTAGAAATCAGACAGCTTGTCACCAGATCACAATTCCTAGGACACACATACTTTCTGCAAAAACCTAAGTGAGAGATTTGAACCATGGCCCTTGGGCTATATGTAATGGGCAGGGCAGCAAATCAGGGGTCTGACAGTGACCTGTACCTTCCTTAATACTGTGTTCTCTACCAACTACTTTACACACCTCTGTAGCTCAGCAAACACCTGCACTTCACAAGGCATTAAGAAGACAATCCCTACGTGTGACTGCACATTAAGAATCAGGAGTGTACAAACAAAGCACTTCAACCATCATACACCAGGTCTTCTCTGGGTCTTATTGTAAGCATGAACTGAGCACTCTACTAGATGAAGTTAAAAGCATACAAAGTGTAGCCAGTCAGCTCCTTCTCACCTGCAGTTATCATTGATTTAAAGCAGGATTTCTGGTCTATACGTGGCCAAATAATGTATTTTGCCTTTGGTCTCTTGTGCCTCAGTGTTAAAAAGCACAGAGTCAGACTCATGCCAGTTGCCATAGGAACCACGAAGCAATTGGTCACTGTTCGGACACCTGCACAGAAAAAGAAGGCCAGAAGTTAACATGAAGAAGCCACACCATGCCCCCACAAACAGGAGATATTTTCAGAGTGAAACCTACCAGCCAGCTTTATAATGTCCAGAACAACTGAATTGGTAAGTTTGTTCAAAAGGCTTGACCCTGCTGCCTTTGGCTGGACTGCAGAAATATCTCCTGACCTTCCAATTCCATGGATCAGCCTAAACAAAACAAAACAAAAAAAGGTTGAAAACATGCATCAATTTTTTTGTTTTCACATCCCAAAGCTGGTTAGCTAAAGAGAATTTAGTTTGATGAACCACTGCAAAAAATAGTGTCCAACCCTGGTTGTGTTTAAGGGTGGTTTGGATGTGGTGCTTAGGGGTATGGTTTAAGGTGAATCTTGTAGAGTAGGGTTGCAGGTTGGACTTGGTGATCCTGAGAGGCTTTGCCAACCTGGATGTTTCTGTGATCCTGTGATCATTAGCTATCATAATGAGTTCCATAACAAACTGCAGATATTCACATCAAGCTGTCATTTTTTTTTTCCGAAAGAGTAGATAGTAATGTTTCAGTATACAAGTAGAAACTTTGAGAAGACCCATAGTAGCAACACCTTTAGCACCTGGCAAACACCTTTAGCACCTGGTAGGTTTCCTTTAAAGCACAGCTCAGCATTTCCTGATGTCTGATGAATTAGCATTCAAAGTGCTGACATGCTCAGACAGCTTCAAGGAAAACAAAACCCAGTTGCCTATGGAGTAGCATCCCATAGGCATAGTACTATATACAGATACTCCCCTGACAAATGCTTCACCTCCACAGGGCAGAGGAATAATCTATACTGTGACAAAATGTCCTGGAAGACAGTTAATGTATCACTTTATTTTTTTTCTCCATCTTCACTTCATCAACCTGGCTCTGCTATTCAGTATTATGCACCACCTCTCTCTCTATCTGCATTCTACTTCTAAATTATCTTTATAAACTGAGTTTACAAATGTTAGATATTATTCATCACCTTTCAGGAGTAAAGGATCCTGTTATAGTTTCTAAAATCTAAGCTCACAGAACTAACTTCACCCACAGCTGAAATGCAGCAGCTGCTCAAGTAAGCCAGTAACAATGCTCATCTATTTACAGGCTTAATTCTGTTTTGACAGTTCTGTGTTGCCAATAGAGTAAAATGCAGTCTGATGAGTGTGTGGAATTCAGAACTTCTTGAAGCATAGTTTTACAGCTTAAATTTTCCCTATTTCAAGCTGTAGGCTGAGATGAACAACAGCTTGGTAATTAAATGAAACTTGCACGTAATCCTTACTCCATCAAAAATATTCTTTTGTCTTGCTCCTGTTGCTACCCTCTTAATAGCTTTCTCATACTAATACTTTTTCTTTTCTGCATGTACATATTCCTTCCTAAGGAGCAAACCTCCCTAAGACTGGTCCTTAGAATTTATTAAGCTGGAAGTAAAGGCAGTTTGAGAACCATCTCCTGCTACCTCCATCACTCCTAAAGTTACCTGTAAAGTGTACTGCAGAACCCAATGGAGGATGGCTCTGCACCCTCCCTTGCTACTGATGATGCTCACAGGTGAAATCAAGATGCCAGGGGACTGAGCTGCATCAGACCAACAGCAGCCAAATGCCAGCCCAGGCTCTCTGTGGTCAGAAGCTGGGCATGCTTTCTCCAGCACTGTCAGAAATCAATAACCCCTTGGATGCTTGCCACAGTGTGACCCTCTGCCTCCCTCACCACACATATCCTAGACTGAAGAACAGTAAAGAACACCAAAAAACCCCCCAAACTGATGTATACTTGGCCTTGTTACTTTTATCATGTTTGGCTTGTGAAAGCCATTAAGCCTAAGTTACTCAACTTCTCTATGGTAAAGTTTAGTATATTTCTGTTCTCTTACATGTTTTTGTGTTTGTCTTTCAAAGAGAAACATACTAGGAAATTTCATTTCATTTCTGTTAGATGAAACATCACAGCAAGGTCCTGAGCACAGGACTTTATGCTAATAAGAGTGTATTAACAAACATTTTAAGGCAGAAACTCTGGAATTATAGCATCCAACATAACCATCAAGTGTCAAAAAGACTAGCAAGTTATTAAAAGCTCTTCATGTCTTCATAGATCTCCTTACTTAATCATAGAATGGTAAGGTTGGAAGGGACCTCAAGGATCATCTAGTTCCAACCCCCTGCCATAGGCAGGGACACCTCCCACTAGTACAGGTTACTCAAGGCCTCCTCCAACCTGGCCTTGAACACCTCCAGGGAGGGAGCAGCCACAACCTCCCTGGGCAGGGAACCTCGCTGTTTAAAACAGGAAGATCTCTGCTTCCCCTGCATGCAACCAGTTCAACATCTTAAGCTTCCACCAGCTCAGCATATAGAACATGACCCTGATGAAAGATTGGGTTTTTGTTTTCATTTAAGACTTTCTAATGAGCTGGTAATGAAAATTCAATATAGAAACTTGTATCAATTCAGCATAGCACTCTATTGTTTTTCTCAAATGCTACCAAGGTCTCAGATAACCAGACACAATAAAACATGCCATTTGAAAGCAGGATTAATAAATCTGAGTAATTCAAAGTGCCAATACTTTGTACCTGTAATGCCTTCGGGCAACGAGTCCTGATGCCACTCTTCCTTCCCTCTCACCCACACCACAGTTGCCCAGAAAGTTATTGCTATCCATAACAGCAAGTTCATGAAGAAACAGTTCAATGGTGCTTTCATCCCAACCATCTTCTGGGCATTTTCCCTTAATAACAACAATAATATAAAGGTCACTACAAGGATTAGAATTTTTTTTTTTTAAATGCATGCCACTTGTTAGATTGTTGCAGCCCTTCTTTCTCACACTGAAACAGGAGTTTGTGTTTTCATCATGCTGTTAGATATTACAAAATGCTACAAATCTGTATCTCGTGTATCTGGAGTGATATCAATACATTACGTGCAATTGTATCAGCAGATCTTGATATTAAAATAGTCAGGATACTTACTATTTTCAAGTGCTCCTTAACCAGAAGGCTCAAAAAATGCACTGGGTTGGAAAGGACCTCTAGAGGTCATCCAGTCCAACTTCCTAGCACTAAAAAGGGACATCCCAACAAGCTCAGGCTTCTCAGAAGCCCACCGAGTTTGTATGTTTCCAGGGATGCAGCCTCCATCACGTCCTTGGGCAACCTGGGACACTGTTCCACCAAAAAACCTAAACCCAACCCTTTTCTAGTTTAAGACCCTTGTCCCTCATCCTAGTGCTACAAGCCTTTGTCAGTGGTCCTACCCCAGCTTCCCTGTAGCACCCTTCAGGTACTGAAACGCTGCTACAGCACCTCCCTGCAGCCTTCTCTTCTCCAGGTTGCAATCCCAACTCTCTAACTCTGTCTTCACCAGAGCTGCTTCAGCCCTCTGATCATCTTTTGTGGCACTCCTCTGGACCTTTTCCATCAGGCCAAGAGAGTCCTTCTTGTGTTGAGAGCCTGGGAGCTGGACACAGCACTGCAGGCACAGTCTCACTAGAGGTACATTAGGTACACACAAAAACACTGCAACACATAGACCTTAATTACTCCCTAGAACACTACAGACTGTTGTCTAGAGAACACATCAAACAATCTACTACAGCAATTCATCAGAGAAAAATAGATAAAAGGGTGATCACTGGGTATTACAGACCCCCGGAAAATTAGTTATGAGCTGAAGGGAAAGAGAGCTTCACTTGTAACACACAATTTTATCTGCACTTTCCTTCCTAGTTATTTTCCAAGCGCTAAGGAAATCACTTACAGAGTGTAACTGGCCAAAACCTGCAGCCAGAGACGCGTTCCTGTGCCTTCACTGTGTTAAGAACTGCACTCATCCCTGTGAGCTGAAGAGATCCTCAAAGGGCCCCACAAGCCCACGAAGCATCACTACAGCAGTTCAGACGTTCAGAGACTTTCGTTTGTTTGCCCCAAGAACAGTAGAACAGTTCGGTAGAACTACTTCATTTCTGAAGTGTGGATTCAAAGTTAAGTTTGAAACAGAGGATGATGTGATTAAGGCACTTCAAGGACTGTAACATTTGAGAATTCATTGAGAATTATTTCTTTACATCGGAGACATTGGCTAGGCACCTTACGAGCTTAAGTTTTTACCTCCTGTAACAACTCGTTAGCATCCTGCTTTTAAAAACCCCTTCAGCTGTTTTTCTGGGCCTTTCCCGGCAAATGCACAGCCCAAAGTAGTACCTTTTTTCTCCTAAAAGCCACCTTTCGTTCTGGGGCTCAGGAAGGTCTCTGCCACGCCGGCAAAGCTTGCCGAGCCCTCCCGAGCCGCCTCTCCCGGACCTTGCTCCTGCCTATCGGCACTGGGGTTACCGAGGGCCCTGACCCCACTGTGGACGTGACAGGGGCGGGTGTCCGCGGGGCCCTGCAGGCCTGCGCGATCACGGGGCTAGGGGGAGGCTCACACCGTGCCAAGCCGAGCGTGTACCAGAGACGCCCAGGGTCGGGCCCACGCCGGCGAGCGGCCCAGCGCTGCCCTCCCGCTCAGCACGGCCCCGGCGGGCGCCCGCCCGCGGTTACCTGCTCCAGCAGGGCTCGCAGACGCAGCTCGTGCGCGCGGCGGCCCTGCGCCCCCTGGCGCACGTAGGCTGCCGTCACCAGCCGCTCGCCGCAGCCGAAGTTCTCCGCGTTCATGGCTGCGGGGCGGGCGGCGCCGCGGCTCCCACTGGCGCGGCCGACCGGGGGTCCCAGCAGCACTGGCTCCTGATACCGATGCCGACACCGCTCCCACTCAGCGCCGCGCCCGGAACTGCCCAACCGCCCACCTGCGCGCCTGTCACTTCCCGCCGGAGCGAACGGGGCGCCTGCGCCGCAGAGCAGTACCGGGGCCCCGCCCTTCAGAGAGGCTGGGCGGTACCCGCCCCGCCGCCCGCCCGCTCGCTTGCCGAGGTCCAGTGGGTTTGGCCTCTCTCTGCAGCTGTGCTGCTCTGCCTGGTAATGCTACAGAGACTGCATGGGCATGCGACAGCCTTTGCCCGAAGATGCCATGTGGGTCCCTGCATGAGGGGAGGGGGGAAGGAGCCCACCGGAAACTCTATTTCTCGGCTGTGAGGAACCTCTTTGTGAGTTGTTCCCTCAAACTTTAGTGTTGGCCTACGGAGAAGAGCCACATAACTCCCCTTAAGGTTCTTGTCAGGTTAAGAGCCTTTTCTGCGAGCAGAGGTGGCTGTGTGACTGCCCGCAGACAGAAACAGCAATCAGCTGACTTGACGCAGCTGCAACCTGGCCTCCATGCCAGGGCTCCGCAGGCACTGCAAACACTGCGTTACAGGTAGAGATGCACTCTGCTAGAAGATGGCTAATCTGGTTTTATTTTTCACATTCTTTGGGAAAACATAGGTATGGCCGTGGGAGTTCTGGGACAGCCATCGCATCCTTACTAGGAATTGCCAGTGAAGCTTCAGCAGGGGTTGACTTCCTTGGAGTATAGGGGCTCCTCAGGGCACTGGAGCTCCCAGCTCCCTTCACTGTCCTTTGCAGCAACAGGGGCTGGCAGACTTGCTCAATTAAACAGTATCTGAAGGGGGCCTACAGGAAGGCTGGGGAGGGACTATTGACAAGTTCTTGCAATGACAGGACAAGGGGCAATGGATTCAGACTGGCAGAGGGGAGATTTAGGCTGGATGTTAGGAAGTTCTTTACAGTGAGGGTGGTGAGCCACTGGCACAGGTTGCCCAAGGAGGTTGTGGCTGCTCCCTCTCTGGAGGTGTTCAAGGACAGGTTGGAGGAGGCCTTGAGTAACCTGTACTAGTGGGAGGTGTCCCTGCCTATGGCAGGAGGTTGGAACTAGATGATCCTTGATGTCCCTTCCAACCTTACCGTTCTATGATTCTATGATTTGCCTTCCTAAAACCACCAGTGTATAGAAACTGAAGGGGTGTGTTAATTACACAAGGTGTTTGTCCTAATATTTGGGTTTAAACAGCCTGTATCCGATCAACTGAATTTGTTTGGGAAGTCTTACCTGATTCTTCTGCTTTGTAGTTTTAAGCTCAGAAGGCTAATTAACATCTAGAAAGTACATAGTGACCCTCCTGCTTCTGTAGGTCCAATTAGCCTGATTAGGATCGTTTAGGCATTCCGACAAAGTACTCCTACACACTTGTCTGAATTGTTGTTTCAGACTATAATTACCACAGTCCTTTTGAACGTAAAAGCTTTGAGAGTTGAATTATCCCGCCGTTTAGTCCCGCAGACGTGCTGCATCTGGATCGCTGCGATGTGACGTGTTGTTGCTCTTCACAAACCCTCAGCAGCTGTCGCTTCCGTTCTTTAAAGTACCACAAGAGGGCGCCCGCTAAAAGCGCATCGACTCCAGGTTATTGCCTTTTTCGTCTCCCACTCCAATGTCTCGACACCGTACTCAGGTGCATATTATAAACAGATGACAAAGTATGCTCTATGGGATTAGAGGGATAGTAACAAAAATGTTAGCGTGAGGAAAAATATCAAACTTATTTTCATGATTTAATTGTTAGTAATTTTATTCCAAGTGCCTAATTGAGAGTATTGTCGGCTTGGAATTAAAAGTAATAGCTTGTGAATGACAATAGTGATAATGTATGTTTGGTTGAATTATGGGCTGCTGTACTGTTTGAAGTCTGCACTCATGCATTGAGGAAATTTAAAGACCTGTGAGCAAGTTACAGAACTCTCATTGCAGAAGAAAATGAAAACTAAATTAGCTGTGTTTAGACATATGCTAGCTTTTGTACACTGATCCTTAAACCAGAAGAAATAATAAAGGTCTTATTTCTTGGTTACTTCATTCAAAAGCAAGAACTTTCATACTTCTTAGAAACCCATGGATGAACTCTTTGAAACTGTTATTGAAACAGCTGCAACCGATAACTAATGTAGCTCAAGGGAGATGCAGTCTTCCTTGATGGTCTGCTGGGAAAGACGTCAGACTTCTCCCCTTTTAGCCTGGTCATTTTGCTGGAATTAACACTGGTCTAGTTCTCTGTACAGAAAGTTACATCAAATTGTCGTACCCTTCCTGTGCTTGTTTGCTAGGCATAAAGTGGCTGTTTACCTGGAGTCAGTTGAGTGATTACGTTCGCTTTTAATAGAAAAGAATGGAAACAGAAATGCAAGCGTGAACAGATTTTATCAAATGTTACAGAAATGAATAGTTATGTAAGTAATGGACAGTGAACTTAGTTCCAAAGTCCACTGGCTGACAGGTAACCCGAGACAAAACAAACACAAATCAAGTATTTCAGTAAGGTTTTTACTTTGTCAGGAAGTAAAGTAATTCTCTTTCCATGATCCAGGTAATATGCAGAATAAATCCTTTTATGACAAGTAATTGGAAGGATATTTAAATATGTCCAGTTACTATTTTAGCTGGGAGCTGACTTGCTCCCAGTACAGTCTCAGTTCTATAGAGAACTCCACTATCTTTCTCCCACATTCCACCCAAATCTTTGGGCACTGCACTGAGGAAAGCCTCTTTTCTATAGGGGTGCAGGAGAAGGCATTCAGGTCAAAGTATGGGGCAGCCTGTTGGTCCCGTAGTTGTATTCTCTGTCTTAGAGTCAGTAACACAGGGATAGTTGTGGAAACATGGAAACGATGACAATACATTGGTATTGTTTTCACACCTGTTGTTTTTAGGCTTCCTTTTGGAAGCTGAACAAACCCTGCCGTTCCCCAACTACAGCCGTGCTCGGAGGAGTCAGTTCTCTGCAGTCTGCTGTGCTAGCCCCGTGACTGGAGGTTGGCCTGCAAAACATTTTAGAGCCCGCAGCCACTCCAGGGCCAAGTACCACTCAACACCCGGACTTGTTTGCTTGGCGCGGATGCGGCCGGGAAGCGCCGCGGCCCCTTTAAGCAGGTAGCGACGGCGGGTGGGGCGCTGGTGCTGCGCATGCGCAGAGCCGTGACAGGAGCCGCGGTGGCGGCGCGGGGTAGTCACTGCTATGGGCTGCGGCGGAGGGGCCTGAGCTCGCCCGGTGGCGCCTCCTACCACGCTCAGCCCACGGCCGCCCATGGCGGAGCCGGGTGCTGAGGAACCTGATGAGCGGCTGCTGATCTTCGAGGAGCCTGTGCCCCAGACAGGGCTACCCTGGCGGGACCCGCAGCGAGCAAAAGCTGCCCCCGGCGGGGCTGTGAGGCTGTGCGGGGAGCCGGGACTCGAGGAGGAGGAAGAGGAGGGTGAGGAGGACTCAGAGGACTCGGGGCCCGAGGGGGATGGAGAGGACGAACCTCTCCTGCGGGCGTCGGGTACCGGCCGCGGTCGCCGCCGCCGGGCGTGCGCCGCCTGGGACAAGGAGCCCCGCGTCCCTGCAGGTACGGCCCGGGGCCGCCGCCTGCCCCGCTGCGCTTGGCTGGACGCGGAGGGGAGCTGCGGGGGGTGCTCGACTTGGGGCAGGTGGACTATGCTGGGCATGGCGGCTCGGATGTCTCTGGCAGAGGTACCCTCTGCCCTGTCTTGCCAGCGAGGCGAGAGAAGTACCTGAAGAGACCAAAGTGCGCTGTTTGTGCCGTGCCCGCTGCCTCCCTGAGCTGTCCCTGCCTATGAGGGAGCTTGTTACGAGCCTTTGTCCGAAGGCAGAGGAGCGAGCGGCGAGGGGCAGAGGTGCATTGTAGAGATCGGCATATGATTTCTGAAGGGAAAGTGTTACGAATAGTTAAAAATTTCAGTGCTTTATGTGCAGGGCTGCAGAAACTCATTTGCATCTTTGTGAGCGTCTCCACTGTTAACTTCTCCTTGTTCTCTGTGTTGTGTTTTGTTGGGCTTTGCTTTGTTTCTGTCATATCTCTTGAAACCTCTGGCTTTGCATGTTTTGCAGAGTGCTCTGTGATGGGACTGGCTGCTGCTTCCTGAACACCTGGCCAAATCTCGAGTTCTCTGCTTGCCTTGGCTAGTCCATCACTTAGTTGCTTGAAACCTCTATCTCTTCATCCTTTACTCTGTTCTTTATTCCAGTCATCTGTTCACTTTTTTGTACCATCACTGCTGTCACAATTTTGGTGTTTATAAAATTGTATCTGCTTTCTATGTTTTGAAATGCAGTCATGAAGGAATGTGTTGGGAAAATTCAGAAATGCAAAAGCTATCAGTTGAAAAGCAGCATAAGCATGACCGTTATCCCATTCTAAATATATGGGGAAGGTGATAAGCTACATGGTATTTATGGGTTTGTTTTTTTTTTTTTCATCAGGCTTTCAAGCTTTCTGATTCTGTGCAACTTTGTAAATAGAGGTACCTCTAGGAGAAGTTTGCTGTCAAAAATTTCTGCACTTCTATCATTAGTAACATTTATTATTGTAGTTACACAATAGAATTTCTTGCCAGGGACTGGTGAAAATTGTTCATTTTGCAGTGATAGCACATTAAAAATAAAAGAAACAGAGGAACTCCATCAGTTTGAGCAAAACAAGTTATGCTTGGATGAGGCCTTGAGTGACCTGTTTTAGTGGGAGGTGTCAAAACCCTCATGGGTTTGTAACTAGATGATCTTTGAGGTTCCTTCCAACTTGATCCATTCCATGATCCTTTGCTGGTAATGGTTTTGTTGGTTTTTTTTTTTACTACCCACAGAGAGCTTTTGCAAGGGTGCTGTGCTTAACCATAAGAAAAGAATCTCTTCCTTTAACCAGATCTCAAGAGCAGACCTCACCTGTAATGTGAACAGGCTGATAAACAGTAAGAGTTCTGCCTTGTTCCCACACAGCTTAAGATGTGTTGATGAGAATGCTTCTAGCAAAACATAGCAGTGATGCTTCAAAGCAGAGATTAAAGCTGTGGGTCTTGCACCACTGGGACAATTAGGGTGGTGAATGCAAAGCACTGGTTGGCATCTGCTGCAGGACTATGTAGGGAAATCTCAGAATGGTTCTTGATCACAGCATCTCATTTCTTGTTCTTGTTTCCTCCTTATCTTGTCTGCCTAACACTTGAAGGTACAGGATTGTTTCATGTGTCAGGTGGAGCAAACGTGCAACAGATGGTATTGCATCAAAAAGAGTGTTTGCATAATGGAATTATGGTCAGAATAGGAGACTGTAAAGAAAATGATGGAACTGGTAAAAAGAACTGCCTTTAATCATGTTAAAATAGTCTCCACCTAAAATAGTGACCATGTAAAGAACTTGAAGGTGCACAAGCCCGTGAGGCCCATTGAGATCCACCTCACAGGGCCTGAGAGAACTGTCAGATGAAATTGCCAAACCACTGTCTATCACATTTGAAAGGTCATGGCAGTCTGCTGGAGTCCCTGCTGTCTGGAAAAGGGGAAACAACCCCCATCTTAAAACAGGGGGAAAAAGGAAGACCCTGTGAACTACAGACCAGTTAGTCTCACCTCTGTGCCTGGCAAGATCATGAAGAAGATACTCCTGAAGACTTTGCTAAGGCATATGAAAATTGAAGAGGTGATTGGTGCTAACCAACATGGCTTCACCAAGGGCAAATCCTACCTGTTGAACTTGGTGGCTTTCATGATGGAGTGGCTGAGGGAAGAGCAACCAATGTCATCTACCTGGGCTTCTGTAAAGCGTCGGTACTGTTCTACTTGACATCCTGGTCAGCAAATTGGAAAAGTATGGATAGGAGGGGTGGACCATTGGCTGGATGGCCACTCTCAGAGTTGCAGTCAATGGCTCCATGTCCAGTTGGAGACCAGTGACAATATCAGGGGTCAGTACTGGGACTAGTGCTGTTGGATATTCTTGTCAACAATATGGACAGTGGGGTTCAGTTACCCTCAGCAGGTTTGCTGGTGACACCAAGATATGTGGCCTGGTTGATGTGCTGGAGGGAAGGGATGCCATCCAGAGGGGCTTGGGCTTGGGAGGTGGACTCAAGTGAACCTCTCGAAGTTCAACAAAGCCAAATGCCTGGGTTGGGGCAATCCCAAGCACAAACATAGGCTGGGTGAGGAGTGGCTCAAGAGCGATCTAAAAGAGAAGGGCTTTGGGGTGTCAGTTCATTAAAAACTCAACAGGAGCCAGCAATATGTTTGCAGCCCAGAAGGCAACCCTGTCCTGGGCTGTATAAAGAGAGATGTGACCAGCAGGGCAAGAGAAATGATTCTTCCCTCTGCTCTGCTTTCATGAGACTCCACCTGCACTACTATGTCTGGCTCTGGTGCTCCCAGCGTAAAAGGGACGTCAAACCGCTGGAGCGGGTTCAGAGTAGGCCAGAAATATGATCAGAGGGCTGGAGCACCTCCCCTGTGGGGACAGGCTGGGAGAGCTGGGGCTGCTCAGCCTTATAGTGGCTTGCCAGTATCTGAACAGGGCTACAGGAAGGCTGAGAAGGGACTTTTTACAAGTGCTTGTAGTGACAGGATGAGAGGGAATGGATTAAAGCTTGAGAAGGGTAGATTTACACTATGTAATAGGAAGAAATCCTTTACAGTGAGGGTGGTGAGACACTGGAACAGGTTGCTCAGTGAAGTTGTGGATGCCTCCTCCCTTGAGGCCATGTTGGATGAGGCCTTGAGTGACCTGGACTAGTGGAAGGTGTCCCTGCCCATGGCAGGGAGGTTGGAACTGGATGAGCTTTGAGGTAAAATTTTGTGCAATTTTTTTTTTTTTTTTTTTTGTACAGATACATTGAAGAGATTTTTTTTTTCCTTATACAAACCAAAACTTTTTTAAAAAAATCCTAGAAAAGTATAAACCCTTTGCAGTGCTACTCTCAAACCAGTTGTTACAGATTGGGCTGATTAAACAAAAGGTAAATCAGTGGAAAGCTTGCACTGATTTAATGGACCATATTTTTCAGCCTGCTGTTGAATGGGCATTAGCAGGGAAGGCTTTTCAGTGTGTATTTATGTTGCTGTTAATGTGTGGTAAAAGATACACTAAAGATTGTTTGTTTTCTTATTTTTCAGGGCATATAGGACATGCTGCTGATACAAATATATTTTTAGACGATCCAGAATTTGCAGAAATTATTCTGAGAGCAGAGCAAGCTATAGAGTGTGGAGTTTTTCCAGAAAGAATCTCTCAAGGATCCAGTGGGAGTTATTTTGCCAAGGATCCAAAAGGGGTGAGCTTATTACTGCAGAAGCAGAGACACTATCAGCAACGAGTTTTAAATGGAAACTTTAAAATCCTATTTAAATGGAAATTCATTTAAATGAGTTGTTTAATAATTTATGGTGTGCCCAAATCTATGTTGGGATATGCAACACAAGGAATATTTAGATTTCTAATTATGTCTTGCAGCACAAGCTAAACCAAAATCACTATTATTCCTCTGTTACACTTTTACTGTGTTTTAAATGATCTTCACCAAAGAAATATAAAGGAGGCCTCTCTAACTTCTGAAAACAATTCAGGAATTGCTCTGTGCAAAATCTTAACATTTTGTTCTTTGCCTGTTTTACCTGATCTTTTACAAAACTGAGCTTCTGGTTGGGGTGTTGGTTTAGGTTTTTGTAGCCAACCTTCCTGCATTTTTATCTCTTTTCTTTCTAGATAGTCCTTCATTTAGGTCATGGTTCCTTCCTCCTATATGAGTGTTAGTTGGGCAAGAAGAGTGATATAAACAAATCTACCTTTTCACTTGTGCTTATCTGCTGAATCTTAACTTCAAGATTTGGTTTCCCCTCTCATAGTGGTACCTCCAATAGTGATCATCAGAGCTCTGTTTGAAAGTAACCTCAGGAGAGCTAGATAACAATTGCCTGGATATCTTGCTTGAAAAGTAACACCTGGTTAGCATCATTTAGTCAGAGAAAATGTTCTAGGCCTAGGTTCACACTGTTTTCTTTACATCAGGAAGCCTTTGCTTACTGACCTGTTTCTAAAAATAAGACTCCCAACCCCCACACCTTTGTTCATTTGTTATATCTGATTTTATTTTAAGCTAACTCAGCAGTCTTCTAGTCTTAGGTAGATGCAGGTGTTCATTAATTCTGAAGATCCCAATTGTTTTGGGCAAGGAAGTTGTAACCCTTCACGTGCTTGGGTTTGCAGAACCTGTTCAAGATTGTTGTTCATCCCTGCATTCCATAAATGGTCATTTCCCATTTGTTTAGGAAAAAAGTCATACTTTTTCTGGGTTTCCATATGTACAAGTCTGTTTTGAAGCCTTTTCAGTCTGATTTTTGCAGTTTTTTGGTGAGTAGCAAATGCTTGTGTGAGATAGCAAATGCTCTCTCACTGTGCCCTAGTGAGAGAGTACTTACACAGCATTTTTGTAACCACAGGATTTTAGGTGAAGCATTTTATTTCCTTCTTTCTTAAAAGAAAATCTATTTCCTTTGCATAGTTTTAATTGTCTTGCAGTGAAGTGTGGTTTTTGTTCCTAGGGGTGACTTGGCCTCCCCCTTCATGCAGGTCATTGGTTTGAGTGTAAGCATTTAGGAGAAATGAAAACTGAAAAAAAACTTCTTTTTTTCTTTTCCTGTTTTATACGAGCTAGAAAAAATTTGTGATAAAGCCAACATGGAGCTGTGAGAGCAATGATACTGAGTTCATAGCTGACTTTTAGTTTTGCTTTCATTCTAAGTACTGAACTCAGAGCTTGTCTAGATTTGTTTCTGCTGTTGAAGGCCTGATAAAACTTCGTTTTGCACTCCCTGTGCAACTCCCAGTTGTAGCATGGATTTCACATCCTGGTTGACAGAGTATTGCATCATTCTGCCTCAGACCAGTTTTGTGACTTGCTTTCTCCTATTCTTCTTGAGTAATCTTCTCTCCCTTGTGCTGGGAAAGAGCTTATTGAGGATGTGCTAAGCCTTCTTACTGGTCAGCTTCTGAAGTGTTTATCCACACTAATAGGAGGTTGCAGGTCAAATAGTCTGTTTCCATTAGGTCATCCTAATCGCTGATTTGGCTCCTTTGGTAAAATAAGACTAAACTTGCCTGATTAAACTAATTAGCTTTTTGCATTTATTGGCATAGCTGTATACTGCTACAAAGTTGTTCAGTTCTGAAGTAACACTTGCTGAAGTGTTGAATATTTGTGCATTTGCTGTTAATTGTGTAACCAATAAAGTAAAAGATACTGTGTCTGTTACAAGCTGTTCTACAACACATTTTTAATAGTTCAGCTAATTGAGTATGTCAATGGAGTCAGTCTAGAAATTGGTTTGGACTTGCAAAACTAAGACTACCTTGATAGGTTGCCTGTGCTTTGAGCTTTCTGGTTCTGCTTTGGTTCTCCACAGCAGAGGCTTTTCCCAATCTATCAAAATTTTAACTTCAGTGAAACCTTGAAAACCATGTTGGCATTTGCTACTATAGCATAACACTGATGAAACCTTGAGTGACCTGTTCTAGTGGGAGGTGTCCTTGCCTATGATGGGGGGTTGGAACTAGAAGATCTTTGAGGTCCCTTTCAACCTAAACCATGGAACTGTTGGAGTGGGTCCAGGGGAGGCCATGAAGATGCTCAGAGGACTGGACTAGCTCTCCTATGAGGACAGGCTGAGAGAGTTGGGGCTTTGCAGCCTGGAGAAGAGAAGGCTTCAAGGAGACCTGATAGTAGCCTTCCAGTATCTGAAGGGGGCCTACAGGAAGGCTGGGGAGGAACTATTGATAAGGGCTTGCAATGACAGGACAAGGGGCAATGGGTTTGAACTGACAGAGGGGAGATTGAAAGTGGATGTTAGGAGAAAGTTGTTTGCAGTGAGAGTGGTGAGACACTGGCACAGGTTGCCCAAGGAGGTTGTGGCTGCTCCCTCCCTGGAGGTGTTCAAGGCCAGACTGGATGAGGCCTTGAGTGACCTGTACCAGTGGGAAGTGTCCCTTCCTGTGGCAAGGAGTTGGAACTAGATGATCCTTGAGGTCCCTTCCAACCTTACCATTCTATGAATACTGAGCAGGCAAGTAATGGAATGAGCTAAGCTCTGTTTTAAAATGAGCAATTTGTGAAAAGTATTGTCCAGAGTGATAATTAACAGCTTGGCATTTACTGCCAAACACACCATTGTTGTTCTGGGAATTGAAAAGCTACCAGGTTGGTTTTGAACAGGTGATTCAACAGGGAAAAATGAAATAACTCTTTTAAACAATTCTAAACCTAACATTAGATTTTTGACTAAAACTCAGTCCTCTTTCATTTTGAAAAACTTAGTAAATGTTAGCTTGTTTTCATTTTATCAGGAGCTTATTTTTAATTAGTAGGCATTTGAATATGAGTTTATTTGGAATAGCATTTTGGCTTATTTCATCATCTAAACAGAGCAACTCAGATTCCACTGTATAACATCCAGTGTATTTTCAAAATAATTTTACATCTCTCACCATGCAAATTACTCATAGTTTAATTGGTTTTTTTTTTCCATCCTAGAAAATTATTGGAGTGTTCAAACCAAAATCTGAAGAGCCTTATGGACATCTAAATCCAAAGTGGACCAAATATTTTCACAAAATTTGTTGTCCTTGCTGCTTTGGCAGAGGCTGCCTCGTTCCAAATCAGGGATACCTCTCTGAAGCTGGTGCCTATCTTGTGGATGACAAGCTGGGGCTAGGAGTTGTACCTAAAACTAAGGTAAAAGTTTGAATTATTAAATGCAAAAAATAGTGACAGATTTGCCAGTCTCTGGACTCTATTTGTGGATACATCCTTTGTATGTCATGCAGCAGCTTACCACTTAGGGATAATGCAAGTTCACAGGCACAGTGGTTTGGTGTACAGATGGTGATTTTTGTTTTGAAGGATAACTTTGAGATCTGAATTGAGTCTTCTTCAGAACCACTTCAATTTCTAAGGTTTCCTGACACTTCTGTGCCTCATGTTTTGGTGAATGTGCTGATTTGAGGCGAATTGGAGTATCTTAATGAGAGAAATTAGATTGTTGGCTGCAAAAAGCAAAATAAGGTGATGTCTGAATTACCCATTTGTTCTGCTGGGACATAAAAAAAACACAGACACAAACAAAGATAAGGCAGTCTCTGCCTATCTTTTGCCATATTAACTCTTCTGCCTAACCCTGCACATCTTCCAGCTAATCATTCTGCTTCTAACACCTCTTGCTGACCCCTCCTGATCACCTTGCATGTAAGGGAGATTCTGAGATAAGGGAGGGGGTGGAAAGAAGGTGAGAGGGTGGCTGGCTGGCTGGGGAGTGGGTGGCTGGCTGGCTGGCCCTCCTGGGCACTCTGACTGCTGGGAGGGGTGTTGTATTTCTGTATTACTTTTAACTTGTATACAACTGTATATAGTTGTAAATATCTGTAATATATTGCTTGTAAATTGTGCTAAGATGTGAATATAAAACTTCATTCTTTAACTTTGACCTGGCTGAGTTTAGTCTGGCTGAATCCTTGGGGGTGGGTGGGGTGGGTGATGCCCAGAACCACAACAGTGAAATATAAATATTGCAAAAGAGAAGTATATCAAGACTCCCTATTGTTTGAGGTATATAAAATAGAAAATAGCTTTTCATGTCAAGTTTGTCTGTTGGAACTGCCTGATCCTTCCTTTTTTTTTTTGTTATTGTCATGGTCAAAAAAAAAAAAAAAAAATTAT
>VWZE01001778.1:10323-32367 GCA_013396675.1 Eubucco bourcierii | reverse complement strand
AAAAAAAAAAAAAAAGTTGATTGTAAATTTGTATTTGAAGTAAGAATGATTTCTGACCTGTGTGTATAACTTTTTTGTATTTCAAGGTTGTCTGGCTTGTCAGTGAGACCTTTAATTACAGTGCAATAGATCGGGCAAAGTCCAGAGGGAAAAAATATGCTCTAGAGAAAGTGCCAAAAGTTGCTAAAAAATTTAATCGCATCGGACTACCTCCTAAGGTAAGGTGGAAAAGAAGTTGTGCATTTCCTCCCTCTTCAGCAAACCTTGGAATTAGAAGTACAGATAAATTCAACAGTAGAAGAAAAAACCTTGATGCTTGTTGAAAACTTATCTCTGAGGTTTGATAAGTGGGGCTGTTTCTAGAGAAATTGTATCCACCCTGTTCCATCGTCCCTTCATTTCAGCTGTAATGATCTTGCTACCACTTTGCAGTCTAACTTTCTGCTCCAGGAGCAACAGTAGAATACTGTACTTTGCTCATTGTTCTGTTTTCTTTTTCTTCAGTGTCATGTTCTCATCTATTTCTCCCCTACAATTTGAGCATAAGACTTTTTGGTTCTTTCATTTTTCCTAAGTGCCTTTTTTTTTTTTTTCCCCTTTTCTACTCCTTTATTCTTTTAGGTGTTCTGTTGTGTTCATCCTACCTTCCTCTCATCCTATATGCAGTACTCCACTGACTACAACCTCACATCTTTCTTATCTAATAAGCTTTATTATGTCCCCCAAATACCATCACAGTGTTCTGCTCCTAAACTTTTAAAACACAGTTTCTTTCCAGCTTAAGTAATCCACTTGTGTCAGTTCCCAGCAGTTTCAATCCATGTGACTCATGTTATGCAAACTTTTGTCAGCATGGTTATTCCATGTGCTCTGTGTTTATCCATGCCTCTGCACATGTGCATCTGTCTTCATTTTACTTCTCAAATACAATTTGAATTAATTTTGAAGACCTTTCCTGAACCCACACATGTGGAGCCTATGCCATTGATCATTTGCTTCCTTGGACTGTTTTGGGAGTCATTTTCATGTAAAAAATGTCTGTCTTCAAAAAAAATGGTTAATGCTGCTGTTTCCATCAATGAAACCTGCAAGTGTTTCAGAGAAGGAAGGGTTTCCTCCTGTAATTTTTGGTGAGTTTTATACCACTTGGTTCAATAGTTCATAGGAAAAATAATACAGGTTATTTATTTTAATTTGTTTCACCTATTGCACCTAGTACTCAGTGTTCATTTATATCGACTTGTCTGGATAGATTTAATTATGGTAAATGCACTGAGTGCTTAAGTATTTAAAACCAAACCAAACAAAAACCCCAAGCAAACAGAAAACCCCTGAACAAATAACAGTAAAAACCCAAACAAAAAAAACTTCCTCACCCACCCAAACAAAAGAGCAATGAAGCCGCCAGAAGAAAAGGTTGATGATTGGAGTCTTACTTTTCTTTTTTTTCCCTCCACAACTTAGAAATTAAAGCTTGATAGTTTGGGGTTTTTTTTGGTTGGGTTTTCTGTGTGTCATGCTTCCTGTGTTCTGAACTTTGAGAGTATGTAATCAGGTTTTCTATTGAGATGAGTTAAACAACCCACCCAGGTACATTTTCCAAATGCAGTTTCTTGCTATTTCAGGTTGGCTCCTTCCAGCTGTTTGTTGAAGGATATAAGGAAGCTGACTACTGGCTCAGGAAGTTTGAAACTGATCCTTTACCTGAGAACACCAGGAAAGAATTTCAGACACAGTTTGAAAGATTGGTTATCTTGGATTATGTCATCAGAAATACAGGTATTTGTTAGTGTGGCTTGGTATCTGCCTTTGTAAAGCAGGAAGGGTAAGCAAGGCTGGCTGAAAGCTGCTCCTGAAGACTTCTAATGCATTTTGGATGCTTTGCTCACAATTGAAGGACCAGAATGGTTCATTTTAAACGTCAAGAAATTTACTTTGGATTCAAACATTAAATATTGCAATATGACAGGAACCCTAAGAGAAGCCATGATTGCCATTTCTGTTACACTAAGCTGGAGGTAAAAACAGCACAGTGCAAAACAGCTGAAATTCATTGCCATTAGGCTCTGACTTACAGCTGTGATGTCTGTTTTGGCTCTCCTGCATTCTTGTTTCACTTGGAAGCTGGAATTCTTCTTTTGGCTATGTAGGTGATTGATTTCCTCAAGAATCCAAAGGCAGGGTTACACTTAAAATACTTCCTTTGCTGTGTTGTCAGAGGTGGGCATCTGTAGTCTTCTTCTGACACACTCTAGTTCATTTTGTCTTTCTTTAATTCACTTACTGGAAAAGAATTCAGCTAATTTGTGCCTCTAACCTGTATCTCTAAGATTTTTAGAAGCAAGCTAAAGAAAGAGAGGTTTCCTAAGAATAAAACTTTCTAGCTTCTGCTGTGGTCTGTCAGTGTTGTCAAATAGAACCCAGCTTTTCCAAACAGTTACTGTGGTCTGTGATGTTCTTGCAACTGTAAGGCAACTATTCAGAATGCACAGCCTCATTATGTGCTGATTGGTTGGTTTTTTTTACCTATATCTAATACATCCAATCATAACAAAATATGGAAATCTTCTGTTGGATGTTTAACTAAACTTAAAGGAGCACCTTAAGATGACAGAAGGACCTGCAAATCCATGTGCTGGTCCTCTATGTGAAAGACCCTGTCAAAGCTTTTAATGCCTGAGCTTTGCCTGAACAGTGCAGACATTCTCAGCTTCTGAAAGGCTGTTTATTTGTGTTCACACTGTAGAATTTTGAAGGGCCTAACCCTTTTCCCATCATCATTGAAACAAACTTCAAAGTTCAGTCATTTGGGTTGCTGTTTTGTTGGCTGGTTGGGTTTTTGTTTTGTTTTTCCAGTCAATCTTCAGAAAGCTTTAACTTGCTTGATATTTTGCTGTGTATTCAGTCAGGGAAGCTGAGGCAGTGCTTAAAAGCACTTAGTACAGCTTTAGTCTTTCCAATAAATCAGTTGCTTCGTACATTACAGTAAAGCTAAAACACATGTGGCAGAAAAAGCTTTTTGCCTGACTCCTTTGGTAGACTGCCAGTTTAGAACATTAGTCATTGTGTATCACTTTTAGATGATGATTTCTTTATAAATAACATGTTGTGACATGCTTTTTCCTCTTTCAAGACAGAGGTAACGACAACTGGTTAGTCAGATATGAAAAAGCAGATGAAGGACTTGATCTGGCAGATAAGGTAAGAAAATGATGCTCTGAAACTTAAATTCTTTCAGTTGTTAGTTTCATGACTTGGTCTTGCAGGGGTTGATGTGCATGCTTTAATCTTGGGACACGGGCTCAAGAAAAATGATAACTGCAAATTGTTCTAGGCAAAATGAATGGATAAACTCTTTGGATTAAATTGAATCTGAATAGAATAGAGCTAGAAGTACTTTTTACTGTTTTGGTTTGTTAGTCTTTACTAACCTGAGCTCTAATAAAAGTACCTACTACTGCTCAAGCACATTTCTTCAGCTATTTATGTGCTCTACTTATTTTGGAATTTGGGAGAAGGGCTTCTTTGTGATGGTGACAGAGTAAGAATTATACATACTGGAGTTCATTTGGGTACTCCTTTATCTTGCTTTAAGTTGTCTTTAAGTGAAGCTAAGTAGTATGTTATTTAGTATTTTTCCTGTATTTCACTGTTGTTGTAAGCACAGAAGTAGAATTTATTTTTAAAATACTCCTTCCATAGGACAGCCAATGGACCATAAGTAAAGAGTCTACAATTAAAATTGCTGCAATTGACAATGGTTTAGCATTTCCTTTTAAGCATCCTGATGAGTGGAGGGCATGTAAGTATTGCATTCTTCACTCACCTTTCCTTATGGAGATTAATTCCCAAATAACTCTTTTGGATCATGATAGTAAGAAACTAAGAAATCATCACTGTGGTTATATATGGACATGGAACTGTTGGAGCAGGTCCAGATGAAGGCCACAAAGATCCTCAGAGGGCTGCAGCAGCTCTGCTCTGAGGACAGGCTGAGAGAGTTTGGGCTCTGCAGCCTGGAGAAGAGAAGGCTTCAAGGAGACCTTAGAGTAACCTTCCAGGATCTGAAGGGGGCTACAGGAAGGCTGGGGAGGGACTATTGACAAGGGCTTGCAATGACAGGACAAGGGGAATGGGTTTAAACTGGCAGAGGGGAGATTGAAAGTGGATGTTAGGAGGAAGTTGTTTGCAGTGAGGATGGTGAGACACTGGCACAGGTTGCCCAAGGAGGTTGTGGATGCTCCCTACCTGGAGGTGTTCAAGGCCAGATTGGAGGAGGCCTTGAGTGAGCTGTGCTAGTGGGAGGTGTCCCTGCCTATGGCAGGGGGTTGGAACTGGATGATCCTTGAGGTCCCTTCCAACCTTACCATTCTATGGTGGGAAATGGCTTGAGTAATATGGATACACAAATTCTCTCTAATGACTGAACTTGTCTCACAGTGGAACTCTGCTCTAGATGAACAAGTAGACAAGTTCCATGTTACAAGTTCCATGATATCTTTACTTGTTTTCACCTTTAGCTTACTTTGTAGAAGTTAATCTTTAGTATTTTTGAGCAGACTGAAAATTGATAATGCTGTTAAAGTTGGATTGCTCTGACTACCTGTAGTTTAGAGGGAAGTGCCCAGCAGGGTTTACAATTACTACTTCTGTGGACTATGAGCCAATAATAAGTATGGCAATCAAGTATGGCTAAGTGTAGCTGGCAAGGCTACACCACACCCAGAGCTCTGTGTATTCTTTATAGTTTGATACTCAGCAGTTACTGTCCTACTTACTTTTTGGCTACAGTGACTTCTACAGTGTTCTGGAGACATGGCAGTTATTGCTTTTAGCCTGTCTTTTCCTTCAGCATAAAAAATAATAGATTTGGATGGTCCTTTAGAATTCTTTGGCAGTTGGACAAGTGTGTAACAATTCTGTGAAGGTAAACTTGTAGCATAACATTCAAAGTCACAGGATCTTGATAGGCAGATCAGGTTTTCATTATTACTGGAGCTGGTTGATTGTGAAGGATAACCTCCCCAAAGCCAGAGAACTGCCTTCCCAAAGAGACAGTGAGTTGGTTCAGCAAGGATGAACAGGGAGCTCTGGCTGAACTGGGACAACTGTTTAATAGCAACTATGTGAGAAATACTTAGAACATTTTAATAAACTAAGAATTTTAGTGACTCTAGTTTCACTGAAGCTAGTTTGTTAATTCTTCAGTACGAGTCAAACATCTGAAAGATCTGCAGCCATTATTTTACTCAAATGAAACTCAGGTTTCTACTAAATATTAACTAAATATTGATTACTTAAAATACATTTTCACTGTCTGGAAAAAAAAGGCTGCACAGGAGTAAAGCTGCTTTTTGTAACTATAGCCAGAAGAGGTGCCTGGGGTAACAGTCTTGTGACTGAGAACTTCCAGTAGGCAGCAGAGTACAGGATTAGTGCCAACCATTTTTGAGAATTTCATTTTCCCCTGTTGTTGTTCACCTCACCTTGAGCACTGAGTGCAGTTCTGGGCTCCTCACTTCAAGAAAGATATTGAGGTGCTGGAGTGAGTCCTGAGGAGAGCAATGAGACTGGGAAAGGGACTGGAGGCAAAGGCTGATGAGGAGAGGCTGAGGGAACTGAGGGTGTTTAGCCTGGAGGAGTCTCAGGGGGGACCTTATCACACCTGAAGGGAAGCTGTAGTAAGGTGGGGTTCAGGCTTTTCTCCCAGGCAACTTGTGACAAGACAAGAGCCTGAAGCTGCACCAAGGAGGTTTAGGTTGGATATTAGGAAGCCCTTCCTCATGGAAAGGGGAATTTAGACACTGGAATGGACTCCCCAGGGAGGTGGTGCAGTTGCTGTCCCTGGAGGTGTTTAAGGGAAAATTGGATGTGGCGCTTCGTGACAAAGTCTGGTCGATGTGGTGGTGTTAGATGATAGGCTGGACCTGATGGTCTCAGAGGTCTGTTCCAGCCTCAGTAACTCTCTGGTTAATTGTGCTGCATTTCTGCACTAGATCCCTTCCACTGGGCTTGGCTTCCTCAAGCAAAAGTTCCTTTCTCTCAGGAAATCAGAGACTTAGTTCTTCCTCGCATTTCTGATATGAACTTCGTACAGGACCTTTGTGAAGATCTCTATGAGCTGTTTAAGGTGAGCTGAGTGCTTCTTTGAAGTGAGCATTATTGAATTTGCTGATACCTGTGATGGAACAGTTTGGTGATTTTTTTTTTTCTTTGTATAAATTTACCTTCTGTGTACTGTGATACTTTGCTATTGTAGCTTTAACATTGGCATGGTAGAAAAGGTGTGTATAAAGAGGAAGTTGTCACTAATGTGGCTAATTGATAGTAATCAACTCATCTAAAAACATAATTACCTCTTATATACTGTTTTGTATAATCAATTAAAGCTAATTAACAGTTATAGCACAAATCTGTGTAAAAGCTCCATTTAACATACCTGTGTGGTGTGGCTACACTTAAGATAAACTGTAGCAACCAGAGGGAATCATCTATTTAGTCTAACTTAAAGGCCTTTCAAGCCTTTCATGAACTTAGTTTTTCATACCCATATTATGTGAAGCTGATGCTGAAATCTTTACCATGTTTAAAGTAAATCAGACTCCTGTAATTATCATAACATTGGTAAAACTTGGCTGTTTGTATTGTGAAACTGATGGATTTGTGCTAAATGTATAGCTAAAAATAGCTCATTTCCTATAATAACTGTTTGGTTTCTTTATTAAAGACTGATAAAGGATTTGACAAGGCTACTTTTGAAAACCAAATGTCTGTCATGAGAGGGCAGGTAAGACTGCTTTATTTTTTTCTATTTAGTTTTGTTATTTCTCAACTTTTGTTTGTTTGCTTTTCGTAGAGCTGTGAAACCCAATTCCTGTTGAATTGAAAGAAAGTTGGAGGATTTTTTTTGTCTAAAAAGGCTAAATTTCTTTGTGGAGTTTGTTCTTATTTGCACATAGATGACACAGCAGAAAGTGTATATACTGATTTTTTTTTTTTTAAATTGTTTTTGTAGGTTTTCTTCAATGTGATTAGGTTTTATTGGGGGCAGGGGAGCACTTAATACTGTGTATACTTTAATGGTATTTAAAAATTGAAACATTGGACAAGAGTCATAAACTGGGAGGGAAATTTTGGTAGATAATTTGATGATGTTATTAAAATAAATGTGAGTATTCTGGAGGGTTAACTTGATCATTGAATTACCTCTCATAATAAAGCAATAATAGGTAGCAAAACTTCCTCATCCTAGCAGATGTCAGAGCTGTGCTTGGAACCAGTCCAGCAATTTTCAGATGAGAAATGTAATGACAACTAAGTATTGGGGATTTATTTCTTTTTTTTAAACACTGAAATGAGAGAAGAAGAGTTGCTGTTCTGAGATGTAAGGCTGATGGGATGTACCAAGAACAAATGTAGTTCATTAAACAGTGATTTGTGAAAATGTAAGGAAATTGGACAGTATAACTTGTTTCATTTGCCCTGAATTTATTTGAACTGACTTCTCTGTGTTCATAAATTCAACATAAGTTTCAAGTCAGACATTCACAATGCCTGCAGAGTTTCCCACATTAAGAAGTACCTTGCATAAGACCACAGCTCCCTTTAGTCAAACATGATCCCAGTTAACCTTAGTTGTGTGGTGAGCTGAATGTGCATCATAGAATGGTAAGGTTGGAAGGGACCTCAAAGATCAGCCAGGTCCAACCCCCTGTCATAGACAGGGACACCTCCCACTAGCTCAGGTCACTCAAGGCCTTGTCCAACCTGGCCTTGAACACCTCCAGGGAGGGAGCAACCACAACCTCCCTGGGCAACCTGTGCCAGTGTCTCACCACTCTCACTGTAAAGAACTTCCTCTTAACATCCAGATTAAATCTCCCCTCTGCCAGTTCAAACCCATTGCCCCTTGTCCTGCCATTCCAAGCCCTTGTCAATAGTCCCTCCCCAGCCTTCCTGTAGCTCCCTTCAGATCCTGGAAGGCTACTCTAAGCTCTCCTGGAAGCCTTCTCTTCTCCAGGCTGCAGAGCCCCAACTCTCTCAGCCTGTCCTCACAGCAGAGCTGCTGCAGCCCTCTCAGCATCTTGGTGGCCTTGGTTCCATGTCCTTCCTGTGCTGGGGGCTCCAGAACTGCACACAGGACACCAGATGGGGTCTGATGAGAGCAGAGTAAAAGGCGAGGATCCCCTCCCTTGCCCTGCTGGCCATGCTGCTCTTGATGCACTGGGTTTCATTTGGATTAATAATATGGCTTCATATATCCTGATCTGAGAATAATTTGTAGCTAAACTCCTGCTAGATCCCATATTAAATAAATATTGATTGACTTTTATTTTGTCTGAGTGGTGTGGTGGTTTGGGAGTTACCCACCTCCCCACACAATGAGACCAGCACAAGTGGCAACTCCTGCAAGTGGGAGGTCCCATGTGTGGGAGTGTTTGAGTCTGTGGGAGTGTTACTTAATTTTTATTTGTTTGGGTGGGGTTTTTTTGTTTTATTTTAGTTCTTGAAGGTGCAATACTCTTGAGAGTACTCTTGAGAGAGTGCTCACTTTTTGTAATTCTCTCAGATTTTGGTTTCTGACTTTTTCCAAATATTCAGAAAGGATTACACGAAACAAAGTCAAGAATCAAAGTGTAGTCAGACAGCAGTAGGGTGTCATAATGTTAGCAAATAACCTCTTTCTATTTGCAGTAGAGCATCTTTTAGAAGTATTTTATTTGACAGCGCAGTCATTCATGTAGGAATGGCGTCTAAATTTATCAGCCTATTAATCACAGCTTTATTTTGTGCCCTCACTTTACCTGCCTTTACTTTTTTTCAGATCCTAAACCTTACTCAGGCATTAAAGGATGAGAGGAGTCCCATTCAGCTTGTTCAGATGCCACGGGTGATTGTGGAGCGAAGCAGCACTGGAAGTCAAGGCCGAATTGTTCACCTGAGCAATGCATTCACACAGACCTTTCATAGTAGGAAGCCTTTCTTTTCCTCCTGGTAGCAACAAAAACATGTGGGAAGAGTAAGTTTCTCATAACTTCTGTGTAAAGGCTCTTCAGTTACATAGGTTTGCTGTATATGGAGAGCTGACTGCCAGCACCTCAGAACTTAAATTCTAAAGACTGAAGAAATCCCTTTTGAATGTAATGAAAGTTTACCATTTTTGTGTTGAAATTGTAAATCCTTATGTCAGGGAATGGGAAGAACTTATCCATACTGTATTTTTATAGGCTAAATTAATGTATTCTGAATAATACTATGAGTAAGGGAAGATACATGCTGAAAACCTACTTTTGAATACAACAGGAGTACTTTTTGTTTAATACAAATGTGAGAGCCTGCTCACTATCACTTTCCTTTTATATTGTCTTTTAAAAAGAAGAAAGTGCAGAATGTAAATCTTCAATTGTGAAAATGCTTTTCTTTGGAATTTCTTCCTGCTGTTTTAAGCTGTTTATAGATTTTTCATATGCTAGTTACTTGAAAAGTCATGCACTAAAAAACAAAACCAAAATCAATCTATCCTTGACAAACATGTGAAAGAAAAACAAGGAGGGGAAAAAATGCTCCACATAGTTTTGGGGTTTTTTTGCACATGGGGACCAAAAACAGATAAAGAGTTGAATTACATCAAAATTCAACCAGGGTGAGTACACACAGTTCCTACTGTGACAAGATGAACTGAGTGTACATTTCAGAAGTTGAAATTTCACCTGTAGCTTTTAGAACTTGTGTGTTTAAGCACATGTGTGGGAAATTGTGATACTTCTTTATAGATGCATCACAATGAAAGAACTGCACCAGGTTCTTAAGAGGTTTCTTTTGCCATATATGTTCATCAGTAGTCACCAAAGTGGTTCTGCACTATTAATGACAGAAGCACTACTGTGTTCATCACAAAGCCTTCTAAATTTCTATCTAAACACACCATTATTGCTTTATTCCAGTCCTGAAAAAAATAAATACTGTAATGCACAGAGATTTCTCATCGTGCCCTTGGCAGTGTCATGCTCATCTGCCACTTGCCCTTTGGATTTCTGTTTTAAGTTACATGGTTTAAGACTTGATGTTCATGTTTCTAGGTCTGTGGCTTATGTAACACAGTAAATATTTTTGGTAGTTTTCTGCACAGTTAAGACTGGAAATGGGAGAAAAACTGCTGCTTTTATGAAACCTTCAGTATTTCAGCCATTGCTGTATTTTGTAATTCTAAGCAATACTGTTGAACTCAAAAAATAATAAAATGCTTGTATTTTATATAATTTTGAGCGGATGTAAATATTCATGTAGCCTGTCAGCAATTCACAAGATTAACTGAAACGTTTAAGCCTTAAATGTAAAAATTCACTGTATGGTGGAGTTCAAACTGCAATTGAGATGACCACCTTTCTATATTTCCCATGATTGTTTTTATTCCGACAGTTTATTATAAAATTAAAGATGGTGTTTATGTACCGGACATGCCTACGGAAGCGATTAAATGTCATTGTTTAAAACGCAAGGCGATTAGGCTCGGATGTCTCATTTGTTCAGCCGTCATTATGCGTTTCTGCTCTGCCCCATGGACCAAAAGCTGCTCTCTTAGCCGTGGGGCCGCCGCTCCGCTGGAGGGCGCTGCAGCGCCTGCGTTCCGCTGCCGCTCCGCCGTGGGACCGGAAGGGCAGTGCAGTGAGGGCTGTCGGGAAGGAGGTTGTGTCATGGCGGGTAGCGGTGCGGCTGACGCTGAGGCCTTGTGCGCTCCGGGTGCTGGCGGGCTGGCCCTGCTCGGCCTGGCGCCCAACGCTCCCACCTGCCCGCACGGTGAGTCGGGCTGCGAGGAGGCTGCATTGCGGGGATGGGAGTGCAAGGTTGGCCGGGGCTCTGGCGGCGCTGACCAAGGAGGCCGCGGTTGCGTTAGGGGTTTGACATCTCTCTGAATGTGTTTGCTCTTCGGCCTCGGCTGTTTTCCACAACCAAAGATGATGTTTTACAGCAGGCTTTGTTAATTCTCTATTCTAGTGGTTTGGTACTTGGGGTGCAGACATTAAAGCAAAGATGTTGGTGTTCGTGTGGCATCGCTTAACGGCGTTTATTCTTTAGGGCCTGCTCTCCTGTTTGTGAAGACCAGCCAAGGAAAAGAGGAAGGAAGGAGATTTTATGCTTGTTCAGCTTGCAGGGATAGAAAAGATTGTAACTTTTTCCAGTGGGAAGATGAAAAGGTAAAAGAGCACCACTTAAGACTGAAATTGTGTGATACAGAATCACAGAATGGTTTAGGTTGGAAGGGACCTCAAAGCTCAGGCGGTTTCAACCCCCTGCCATAGGCAGGGACACCTCCCACTAGAACAGGTCGCTCAAGGCCTTGTCCAATCTGGCCTTGAACATCTCCAGGGAGGTTGTGGAGCACAGAAGCACAGAATGTTGATCACAGATTGCTCCCTGAGCGACCTGTGATACTGTCTGACCACCCTTGCTGTAAAGAACTCGTTAACATTTCAGATTGAATCTTCCCTCTGCCGGTTGAAACCCATTACTCCTCCCCATTACTCTTCATCCTCTCATTACAAGTCCTTGTAAATAGTCCTTCCCCAGCCCTTTTGTAAGGCCCCTGGCCTCGGGTACTGGAAGGCTACTATAAGGTGTCCTTAAAGCCTTCTCCAGGCTGCAGAGCCCCAACTCTCTCAGCCTGTCCTTGTAGCAGAGCTGCTGCAGCCCTCTGATCATCTTGGTGGCCTCCTCTACACTGGCTCAAACAGTTCCATGTCCTTCCTGTGCTGGGGGCTCCAGAACTGCACACAGGACTCCAGATGGGTTCTGAGGAGAGCAGAGCAAAGGGGCAGAATCCCCTCCCTTGCCCTGCTGCCCACACTGCTCTTGCTGCAGCCCAGCACACAGTTGCTGTCTGGACTGCACTTACACTGCAGCCTCATGTTGAGCTTTTCATCACCCCAGACCCCCAGGGCCTGTTCCTCAGGGCTGCCCTCCAGCCATTTGCTGCTCAGCCTGGATTTGTATTTGAGTTATCTGTCTGTTTTCTAATTTGCCATGCACATGAATTTTACAGGTGTCAAAATCTAGGCTTGCAGCACGTGAAGAATATAACAGAACCCATCAGCCTTCTCATACACACAGACAGAACATGGAAAGGTATTGTCATGTCTCTAGTAAAAATTAAGTCACATAAGTTTAGGCGCTCTGAACGTAGAGATACCATTTTGGGATTCTTTAAAATGTGAAAATGTGCCAGAGGGATTTGGAAAAATACAAACTGCTTGTCTGCATGGAATACTTCATTCTAGCATGGTGTTTCCAAACCAGCAACTGTATCTTTCCTTTTTCAAGTATGCGTGGCTGTTTACATTAGTTCTCCTAATGTGCTAACAAGGAGTCAGTAGAGGCACTGACTTCAGTGTGTAAAAAGGAACAGGCTCATTAACACTGAAAGGAAGCAGAGGCAACATAGTAGCAAATAATGTCTGAGTCCCACAGAACTCCTTGCTAGCAGTGCTGTGGGCTCTTCATCCTGTAATGTAGTTGTTTTACAGAGATTCCAAATACGTTTGGCCAGCTTGTTATATGCTTCTCAAAGTGTGCTTGGAGTATTTTTTTTCATAAGCATTATCTCATTCACAGTTAGGTAGTGGAGCCTGCCAAAGAGCAGCTTAAACTGCCTTGCTTTGTAAATGTATGAACTCAAAAAAAACCAAAGCCCTTTCATAGCTCTCCTTTATATCTTTTGTAGAAGCCTTTTCAGAGTTTGTTCCCTGTTGTTGCTTTTGTTCAAAGGTACAAGAATTTTGTTCTGTTGCCATTAGCAAAGAGGAGGTTTTGCCAGGAGTGCCAGCAACTGCTATTGCCAGAGGAATGGGAAAAACACTCGAATCACCAGCTGCTTTGTGAGATCTCCACTGCCCAGTTACAAAGTCCCAGCCAACTACTGTATCCACTGGAGAATAAAAAAACAAATGCACAGTATTTATTTGCAGACAGAAGTTGCCAGTTCCTACTGGATCTTATTATTGATTTAGGATTCAGACGAGTGCTGTCTGTTGGGACACCCAGGTGAGAATGGTTACACTTTCTGGGGGGAATTGTTGCAGATCCAAATCATATTTCTGTCTCAAGATTGTGTAGCTTACTAATGTTTAAGAAACCAGAGATTCTCTCATAGTAAGAATTTCATTGTGCTTTAATTGGTTGAAATTATCCAAGCATGTAGCGAGGTCTTGTGTTGAGGCTGTATGATACAAGAGAAGACAGTAACTGTACTGCATATAGCACACTTGCTTTAAGTGTCCTGCTTTGTTTCTTGCTCTTACTATGAGTTTTGGGGGCTTTTTTGTTCATTTCATCTTTCAGGACTAACACAGGTTTCTAACTTTAAATATTAGCCAAATGAAATCATCCAAATTTGGATTACTCCATTTTCTCTATCTGTTTGCTTTTAGGTTTAGTAAAGTGCCAGGCATTCTTGCCTTGCCAAGATAATTTTCTGAAGCCAGTGATTATCTGTTAAATTTCTTTGCTCCAATTATGCTTCAGGCTTCATGAAATGATCCAGTCAAAAGCATCAAAAGAAGAAGATTTCAGGGTCAGAAGCCTTCTGCTAGATATTGATTTCAGGTAGGTTGTAACAAATGTTTCTCTCTCTGGGGAGTATGTGCAAATAGTTGTGTGCTTACTGCTTTCAAAAATAAGTTGGTGGCTGTTTTCCCTTTCCTGACTCTGCATCTCTGTTCCTCCACACATACACAAGTGATAAGCAGTTTATGAGAAAAGTAATAGTACTTTATAATACTCAGTGTTGATTTGTGCAATCAGAACCCAAACGAACTTCTTAAGGCCTTGTTTTCACTGTAGATGCCCCTGTAGGGCAGGCAAAAAATAGTTTATATATTAAAAATTATTTTGCAGGTATTCACAGTTTTATACAGAGGATGAATTCTGTCACTACAACATGTTTAATCATTACTTTTTTGCTGGAGAGGTAAGACCAAATATTTCTTAAGTGCTTTGTAAAGAATTGCATGTTGTTGATGCAGAATTTTGTAAGAAAGTCATGGCCAGTCTCATAGAAAACAGCTATCATGAGATAAAAATGGTCAGTGGTACTGGAAATAAGAATGAATAATAACAGTAATTCTCTCCCACTTGATTCAAAAGCAAAGTTGCCTGTTAACATCTTGCTAGCTAATGTTAGTTCCACACTTTAACTGCTCCTTTTATTAGAATGACAGCTTGGTGTTTGTTAATTGCCTTCAAGTCTTCATTATCCCTGTTCTTGTGTTGCTACAGCAGAATTAATTGTTAGTCCCAGCCTTTCCTTTGCTTTCTTGCTATGATTAACATATATTTTCCAAGTCAAATACCCTTAGGAAGTTTGAACTGCATCTCTCTGATGCCTTATCTCTAACTGAATGGGGCACCTGTTTTCAGTACTTGAAATGCTCTTTTTAAATGCTATTCAAGAAGAAAAGTTGGTATTTCTAAAATAATAATTTTACTTCAAAGACAAGGTTGTTGTGGTTCTTGAATCTGTGTTTCTGCAAATTAACCTCTGGTTCTTACAGGCTGCACGTGAAACTTGCAGGAAATTCTTGTGTCAAGACAGTGGTGAAAGGGTCATCATGGTAACTGATCCCCCTTTTGGAGGTTTAGTGGAGGCCCTGGCTTCTAGCTTTAAAAGGCTGATGGCATTGTGGAAGGACACAGAAAAAGAAGGTATCTCTTGCAACCAGATAGATGTTGAGCTGTGACATCACTGTGAGAAAAAACACCTATTTAAAAGTCTGATTCTTGCAGCTTAGGTGAATGTGAACACACTCATGTTACAATTTCTAAAGACAAACTACAAGGTAGCTAACTACTCTCCTGATACTTCACTCATGTCCAGTTCTCTAAGTCTCTCTTTAAAAAACATCTTTTTTTTTTTTTTGTTTGTTTGTTTGTTTTTATAAATTTGCTTGAAATTAAAAAGGACTTTAAAGGTAGGGAAGAATAAACTACCAGGCCAGTAGCACTTCTTACCAACCTAGATGGGTGACAAGAGTTGTTAAGTGGAACTTACAGCTCTGCATACATCAAATAACAATAAACCAAGCTTTGTTGCTTATAGGAATTAGTCGTTATGGCCAGCATGCCATACATATTTTGATGTATTCAGAACTGTTTACTGCAAGTTTTCCATGCTTCATTTACCTTGTTTTTAATGCACATCTAAATCTTTTCATTCCTAGATGCTATCAGCCAAGAGATGCCCATGTTCTGGATATTTCCATACTTCTTTGAGTCTCGGATTCTTGAATTTTTCCCGAGCTTCACTATGATGGATTACCAGGTATGACTGAACCCACTGAATCTGCTGCATGTCAGTTGTAGGACTGCAAAGCAGTCATTTGGCATCTGTGTTCTGTAAGTTGTTTAGAAATGTATACATCAGTGACTTTTGAGAGCTCAATCAGGGGCAATCATGCTGGCATTTTACTTTCTCATTGAACAACTCTGTGTGAAGTTTGACATGGAAACAAGGTATTTGTGTCATGTGCAGTGGAAATTTGGTTTTGACTGAGTTTCTTCAGCCTAGCTTTATACTATGCTTGCACAAGCTTAAATGAGGCAAAACACCTGCTATAGAATTTAATCTGGTTAGAGGTTAATCTATAGAGAATTTTTCAAAGGCCACATGTAATAAATATGTCAGTAGTTCTGCCTGTGCTTAGCATTCAGTTTAAGACTCCTTTTACCTGCTGTTACTTTGCTAGGTAGACTACGATAATCATGCACTTTATAAGCACGGCAAGACAGGTCGTAGACAGTCTCCTGTCCGTATCTTCACCAACCTCACCCCAAGGATGATTGTGCTTCCTGCAGAAGAGGGTTATAGGTAAGATGTGTTAGAACTTGAGTGGCTGAAAGAGCCTGTCTGTTCTGGGTTAGGGCATAAAGTTTCTGAAGCACACTAGGATGGTGCTGGTCAGTATTGTCATGAGTAACTCTTGGATGCCAGGCTCAGGAGTGCATCTCTTTTTTTTATTCTAAGGTCACATGTTTTATGAGGTCTGTTTAGGAGAGCTGGGGAACTTACAGAATCATAGAATGGTAAGGTTCGAAGGGACCTCAAGGAACATCCAGTTCCAACCCCCTGCCATAGGCAGGGACACCTCCCACTAGCACAGGTCACTCAAGGACTCCTCCAACATGGCCTTGAACACCTTCAGGGAGGGAGCAGCCACAGCCTCCCTGGGCAACCTGTGCCAGTGCCTCACCACCCTCAACTTCCTCCTAACATCCAGTCTAAATCTCCTCTCTGCCAGTTTAAACCTATTGCCCCTTGTCTTGTCATTACAAGACTTTGTCAGTAGTCCCTCCCCAGCCTTCTTGTAGGCCTCCTTCAGATATTGGAAGGCACCTTAAAAGGAGATTACATTTTCCAGTGAGAAATTGTGAGATACCTCAGCTTGTCTGTGTGCCTGTTAATCAGCTTGGCTGAGACAGTTGATAAACACTAAGAGAAGCATCAAGACCAAAGGAGTGAATATGGCTTGGCTCGCTGCTGATAGTTACTAATTTCAATTCAAGCACCTGATCTTTACTGTTTGGGAGTACTGACTAAAGGATTATGAGACTTTGGGCCTAAGTGGTGATTTTCTGCATCAAAAACAATTTAGCAAAATGTTTTTGCAGTCTTTATATTGTTGAGCTTGTATGAAACCAATTTCTCTTGTTGTGAGAGCAAATAGTGAACCAGTACATTTGTTTTTTTTTTTTTCTCCAGGTTTTGTGCTATATGCCAGCGTTATGTTAGCTCTGGTAACCAGCACTGTGAGATATGCAACTCCTGTACATCAAAAGTAAGCATCTTGACTTCTTTCTTTCTGGGTGACAATTTTAGCAGTAGTCAAATAAGAACTCATGGTAACTATTTCCTCTGATAAAAACTTACTGTGATACTGCTTTCCTTGGGAAACTCCAAAGAGTTCCATTTTGTGGACTTATTGTTAACTTCAAAGGACATAATTCATAATCCACTGGGAATTAATTTCTCTTTCCCAGATTTCTGTGTTGGACAGAGGACAAGAAAAGTTTGCTACTTAGCACTTACAGTCATGCTTCCTTCACCGGAGGCCTCTTGCCACAGACATTTGTTGGACTACAAAGTTGTAGAACTTGTTCATTTCATAGAATCATAGAATCACAGAATGGTAGGGTTGGAAGGGACCTCAAGGATCAGCCAGATCCACCCCCCTGCCATAGGCAGGGACAACTCCCACTAGTACAGGTCACTCAAGGCCTCATCCAATCTGGCCTTGAACACCTCCAGGGAGGGAGCAGCCACAACCTCCTTGGGCAACCTGTTCCAGTGTCTCCCCACCCTCACTGTAAAGAACTTCCTCCTAACATCCAGTCTAAATCTCCCCTCTGCCAGTTTAAACCCATTGTCCCTCGTCCTGTCATTGCAAGACCTTGTCAATAGTCCCTCCCCAGCCCTCCTGTAGCCCCCTTCAGATACTGCAAGGCTACTCTAAGGTCTCCTGGAAGCCTTCTCTTCTGCAGGCTGCAGAGCCCCAACTCTCTCAGCCTGTCCTCACAGCAGAGCTGCTGCAGCCCCCTCAGCACCTTCATGGCCTCTTCTGGACCCACTCCAACAGTTCCATGTCCTTCCCATGCTGGGGACTCCAGAACTGCACACAGGACTCCAGGAGGGGTCTGACAAGAGCAGAGTAAAGTGGCAGAATCCCCTCCCTTGCCCTGCTGCCGACACTGCTCTTGATGCAGCCCAGGACTCAATTGCTGTCTGGGCTGCATGTGCACACTGCAGGCTCATGTTGAGCTTTTCATCAGCCCAGACCCCAAGGTCCTTTTCCTCAGGGCTGCTCTCAGCCATTCACCACCCAGCCTGGATTTGTGCAGTCATTTTGCTGCAGCTGTCACAGATTCTCAGGACTCTTGTTTCTAAGTTTCTCTGGTTCCTACAGAGGACCCCTTTCTGTAAATTATTGTTACCATGCATCAGTACTTCACTATCAAGATCTAATTGGTGGACTTCTTTGAAACAAGCAAACAATGCATGTATTCATCTTTTACAGGATGGAAGACAATGGAAACATTGCTTTCTTTGCAAAAAATGTGTCAAACCCTGTAAGTACAGAAAGAGCTTTCTGGAAATAAAAGAATGCACTTACTGTTTAAGGCATAGTTCAAAGAAACTGAGATTACAAACCAGAAGAGAAAATCCTTCATCAAAGGAATAAAATGTAATCAATCAGAAGGCACAGAGTACAGGGAAAAATCTTAGTTTCACTGAAGTTGTCATTTGGTAACTGCAGTATGTGATAACTTCTTCTCAAGGCACATCAAATGCCATGAAAAATTCACTGTGTTCATTTGATAAACTTATTATCATGTCATTAACTTATGTTATTAACTTTGGTATGTCATTAACTTTGGTAAACTTATTATCATGTCATTAAAAACAAAACCAGGCAGTTAATAAAACATTTGAGAGAGCATGATCAAAGTATGGTTCATACACACATGCAGCTTGTGTTTAAATAGATGAAGCAATTTATTTTTACTATTAATACAGAAGTGACCATTTTTAAGTCCCTTTTAACATCTTGACTGTTTTTCATCTTAAGATCAGTGATCTTAGTATATAACACAGTGATCTTCTATGGTAATTTAGTAGTTCTAATGGCAAAATAATACAGTTCTGTTGAAACAGTTGCACAGGATATCTAATGAAGGCCTGGCTGCTTTGTGAAACCAGAAACTGGCTTACACCCACCTCTGTAAACTAAACCAAAATTAAACCCCAGGTGATAAGAGCCTGTGTGTAAAACTGAGGTTCAGAACAATCATTCTAGACCCATTCAAGATCATAAATCATCTTATTTATTTTGCAGCTTGGTTTCACTGTAACAACTGCAACTGCTGTGCTCTCCCAACCCACACTTGTGAGAAGGCTGCTGCTGGCTGTTTCGTTTGCGGCCAGGCAGGGCACAAACGCAGTACCTGTCCCAGTCTCTCCCACAGCAGAGCAGCTTGCCAGTAAGTCTGATACTGCAGTAATATGATGAAAGATAACTTTCAGATGAAAATAGATCTTGCTTCATTTAAACATTTGAGACAGAGATGATTTTTTGGCTTTGGTTGGTGATGTCAGCCATCACTATTGCTGACTTGCTGTGGTGTGTGTATACCGAAGGAAGAATGTGACAGCAATCAGGCAAGTCACTCATTGTGGCTCCTTGTTTCTTAGCTGTGGCTTTTCTTTCAAATCTGGTTTATATGAACCCCAGGTTTGTTAAGTGGTGCACGGGATAGCTCTGTCAAGAAGATTCATAATTAGTGAAACACATTTTTAATCTCTTCAAATTCTTCATGGAAGGGGAGAGAGGAGTCTTCTATACTGGTTTCATAGAATTACAGAATGGTAAGGTTGGAAGGGACCTCAAGGATCAGCCAGATCCAACCCTCTGCCATAGGCAGGGACACCTCCCACTAGTACAGGTCACTCAAGGGCTCATCCAACCTGGCCTTGAACACCTCCAGGGAGGGAGCAGCCACAACCTCTTTGGGCAACCTGTACCAGTGTCTCACCACCCTCACTGTAAAGAACTTCCTCCTAACATCCAGTCTAAATCTCCCCTCTGCCAGTTTAAACCCATTGTCCCTCGTCCTGTTATTACAAGATCTTGTAAATAGTCCTTCCCCAGCCCTCCTGTAAGCCCCCCTTCAGATTCTGGAAGGCTACTATAAGGTTTCATTGCTTCCTGTCTCTTTTGCTTACTCTGTTTTTTTTTTTTTCGTTGGGGTTTTGTGTGTTTGCTTTCAAGTATTTCAGGTGCTCTGTGTCGTACAGTCTTACATCTCCACCATGTAAGATCTGTGATAATTAACATTAAGTACTTTTATTCTGTTGTGATTGTGCTCCAATAACATACACAAGCACATAGTAGTAGTGTGGCAGTCTTCAGATAGTGCTAACTGAGAAGAGGAAAGGGGATTTGCTAGGAGATGATCCAGCAATTGGCTCAGTCTTTCTAGTTCAGGATAGGTGACCTTGACCTGTCCTTATGTAGCTTCTCAGGGTGGGTTTATTTGTGGTTCTTGACTTAAATGGCTGCAGCAGTGGAAATGCAAATTCTCCCTCCCTAAAGATGTGTTGCTGTGGCTTAGCAAGCTTTGGGTAGTTAACCTCTTGGGTCAGCATCATGAGATTCACTAAGTGCATTTCTTAAGTTTTCTACATCCATTTAAAGGTAAATGCTGAATAAATGAAAAATAAGGGCAGTAAAGTGGGCAAACATTATTAGGAAGTTTAAATGTCATAATATTGTAAGATGGAATGTTCCTTGTTTGGTTTTGTGACAGTACTTTGGAGTTTATATACTTGTATAGAGAGATTATTTAAAATCCCAGCAAATGCAGAAGTACATTCTCCATTTTATTCTAACCTGTGTGTTCCTTTCTTTTTTGCTTTTACAGAGCTGACAAAAAGCAAAGGCAGAAAAATACTCCAAAGAAGGTAAAGATGGGGATCTGTAACAGATCAGCTATGAAGCATACCATATTCTCAAGGAAGAAAGTAAAGAATAAGAAAAAAAAGACATGACTTTGGTTGCTGATGGATAATTATTAATTTATTCTTTGATTCTCTTTTCTAAGTGTGAATATTAGCATTTAAAATAAAACCTGAATTAATTAAAAGTTGTGATTCTTCATTGCTAGCACCAAAAAAATGCTAAGTAAAGCACACACTTGCCATGCATTTTTCTTTTAACAGCTTTGTGTATTTAGGATTAACAATTTGTCTGATTTGGTCTGAAATGAAAGGAGGAGTACTGCTGGGAAGTGTACTGGTGGGTACTGTGATTTTGTCTTCAGTACTGGGGAATGTGGGGCAAGGGAGGAAGTGACATCCCAAGGAGGCACAAATTCTTAGGAATCTAAGTTCTATGTTCCAGTCCTCTCACAGTATGGATTTGAATTTTCCCTCTAAATACAAAGAAGCCTAAGAATGAAGTATTTCATAAACTTAGTAAGTGGAAAAAAGTTACCCTGTAATATGTTTTGGTTTTAAACTAATTAAGTTTTAATATTTTTGGTTTGGCACTATCGATGGAGGTTGGTTGTACTGTGAAAATGATTGCACTGTATGGTGCAATGCCTTCTTGGTTGTAAATACAACAAAAAGGTTTGTATCGTGGGAGGGAATTGCAACAATGCAGTTAAAACAGCATTTGTTTTGTGCTTATCCCCAGTAACAAATAACAGGATGAGAGGAAATGGCCTTGAATTGCACCAGGGTAAGTTTAGGTTGGGTATTAGTTTTAAGTTCTTTACTGAAAGGGTTCTCAGACACTGCAACAGGCTCCTCAGGGAGGTGTTTAAAGGATACAGAGATGCAGTGCTAAGGGTCACGTTTCAGCACCAGACTTGGTAAGATAATGGTTGGATCTTTACGTCTTCTCCAACCGAAGCGATTCCACGGTTCTATGAACGCAGCTGCCCTCAGCGCCTCCTCTCCGCGAGTCTCTCAGGGCCGCGGGCACTGCTCTCAGCCCCGTGCGACAGGACACAGCGCGGGCAGGGCCCGGCCCCTGTGCGGAGCGCAGCGGAACGCAGTGCAGTGCAGATAGAGCCCGGCCCCGCGGGCAGGGCAGGAGCCGGAACCGCCTCTCCAGGCGCTGCAGCAGCGGCAGCCACGGGCACTCCGCTGCCCTACAGCCCCCATCGCCGCCGCGGCAGGAAGCACCGCCTCCGGAAGCCGGGAGCGGAGGGCGAGGAGGGGCCGACGTGCCGGGGTTAGGGGTGCCCGGTGGCGGGGAAATAACCTAGCAAGCCTGCGGCGCAGCCCCGCCGCCCGTCCGCAGAGCCGCGCCGCCATGCTTGCCTTCCGGCAGGTCGGGGAAAAGCAGCTGCCCCAGGAGGTCGTCTTCATGGCCTGGTCCCCCAAAAGGGACCTCATCGCCCTGGCCAACAGAGCTGGGGAGGTGAGAGCCGGGGACGGGCGCAGGGGTCGAGGTTGCCGGGACGGTGCTTGCCGGGGCCGTGGTTCGGGCA
>VWZE01001778.1:0-10265 GCA_013396675.1 Eubucco bourcierii | reverse complement strand
GGCGGCGGCGGCGGGCGGGAAAGCGCAGCCTGAGCCGTGCGGGCCCTGCCTCGGCTGTCGGCGGGAGCATAGCACAGCGCTCCTAAGCGTTCAGGGCGGCGGGCGGCTATTGCCGAGCCTCTCAGTACCTGACTGCCTCCTCCTGTTCTTGCTTTATAATATCCAAGCAGTTGCACTGAGGCTATTCTCATTGCCTGCACCGGGCGGATTTCAAACCGCAGAAAATGTCGTGTTTAAATTAAAGCTATTTTTAAGTTGATCGGATTTTTTTTTGTTGGGAGGGGGGGGGAGGATTGTTTTATTTTGTTTGGGGGTTTTGGGTCTGTCGGTTGGTTCGATTCCTGGGAGCGTTGCATGCAGTCATGCCTGAAGAGAGACTGTTGTGCTCTGAGGCTGGCACTGCTGAAGGGCTCTGGGCATCTGTCTCCTGTGCTCACAGGCTTTATGCAAAGCACAGCTTGCTGCAGTGTCCTGACCTCTAAAATTACATAGGACTGGATCATCTGCTTGGAGGAGCAGGTAGCCTGTCCCTTTGAGACACAGGAGTCATTAAAAAACGGTTAAAAAGGGAAACCTTGAACAGGTTTACAAAGCGGTGTTCATGGGAGAAGGTAGCTTATTCTTATTGATGTGTTCTGCAATGTGTTTGCTCTGTAGGTTCTTCTTCACCGGCTTGCAAACTTCCAACGGGTGTGGAGTTTGCCTCCAAATGAAAACACAGGGAAAGAAGTGACAGCTCTTGCTTGGAGACCAGATGGCAAAAGTAATGTCAAGTATTTGAGGTCATAAGGGTGTGTAAGAATCCCTTTTAGACCCACTGGAAGTTGTGGTGATGACCTTGCTTGTCTGCAAAGGAAAATTTGCAGTAAAATGTGTGTGAAGAGAGGGGCAGCTTCATTTCATGTAGGCTTGTGCAGAGTGATAGGTTTGTGGGTTTGCTATTGAAAGCAATCACCAAAAAGATTTGTAAGGTGGATTTCTGTCCAAAATAGAGCTTGTCAAAGTATAGGACAGCTGCAAGTGCCTAAATAATCAGAATATTTTTGTGTGAACTACAGATTTGCTGGGAAAGAGACTGTCTGATCAGGACTGACTTGAGCTTAGCTTAGAGCTCTCAAGGACTGTCTGATCAGGACTGACTTGAGCTTAGCTTAGAGCTCTCAAGGTCTGTCTGATCAGGACTGACTTGAGCTTAGCTTAGAGCTCTCAAGGACTGTCTGATCAGGACTGACTCAAGACCTCAGCTCCAAAGCTGAACTGTGGAGGCAGAAATTGCTCTAAAAATACACCAGGGAAAAATTTTAAAAGGAAAAAAAAAAATTTTTTCCTTTCTCAGTAGAAATAATGTTGTAATTAGCTGCTTAAACCTAGGCTGTAAATCAGGTAATTTTTGACTCAGAGGTAGGAGAATAGGAACAATTTTCTTCCATGACATGTGGGTTGAAACTGCACATTACTGTTTTGTGATGGGGTCTGAGGAGTCTAAGAAACTTAAAGCTTTTGCTTACAAGAAAATAAGCACTGAAACCTGTGCCTGCCATGTGCTTTTATGGATGAATAAAGTTAAGAAGATGATACAAAAGTTGCTTAGCAAGTCTTGCATTGTAGTTTTGTTGCATGTCTTGTAGTAACCCCCAAACCTTTCTGATGGACTCTATCATTTTGGCCTCAAACTGGCAGGAACTGAAGGCTCTGGTTTATCAGAACTGTTATTAGAAGTGTTAGAAACATGTTCAGTTTAACATGTAAATAAATAGTTGTGAAATCAGGTTTTTGACTTAAATTTATCACCTAAAGTATGATAGGAGCTCAAATTCTCATTTGAAATCTACTTAGAATCAAAGTTTGGAAGAGTTTTAAGTAGACAAAGAGAAAATTCTGCCCAGCACATAGCTTCAAAGACTTTATTTTCTAGTTCAGTGTCAAGTGCAAAGTTTTGCACTATCTAACAATAACAAATAAGAAAGTTATTGATGCATTTTGCTTATCTTTCTCTAGTTTTGGCTTTTGGCCTTACTGATACCAAAAGGATTATTCTGTGTGATGTAGAGAAGCCTGAAAGCTTGCACTCCTTCTCTGTGGACTCCTCTATTACATACATGCACTGGATGGAAGTAACTGAGGAAAACAGGTGAATCTGAAAAACCCTAAGAGTAAATTATGGTCTCTGTAGTGCCACCTTACTAATCATTTATGCTTTGTGTGTTCCAAACAGTCATATAAAACAATATAATATGTAGCTGTGAGGGGATTTTACTGCTTGGCTAATACTTTCTTTTTTTTTTCCCCAGAAGAGACACTTTCCATAGGCTCATTTTTAGTGCTGATACCTTAGCCTTAGTTCTTTAGGTTATACACAAAAATTTCAACATGTTCTTGAGCACCCATCTCTTGAGAGCTGCTTAGTCTGGTGTTAGCTTGGAGAGCATAGGCTCACAGGATGTCAGGGGTTGGAAGGGACCCAAAGAGCTCATCCAGTCCAACCCCCCTGCCAGAGCAGGACCAGACAATCCAGCTCAGGGCACTCAGGAACACATCCAGACAGACCTTGAAAGGCTCCACAGAAGGAGACTCCACAGCCTCTCTGGGCAGCCTGTGCCAGGGCTCTGGAACCCTACCAGGCAAGAAGTTGCCCTTGTGTTGAGCTGGAACCTCCTGTGCTGCAGCTTCCATCCATTGCTCCTTGGCCTATCCCAGACAGCAGTGAGCAGAGCCTGGCCCCTGCTCCTGACTCCCAGCCCTCAGATATTTATAAACATTTATTAAAGCCCCTCTGTTTCACCCAACCCCACTGGCAATGCTGCTGTGGGTGTGCTTGCTTCAGGATGTCAGTGGCCATGTGCTCTGTGGAGTTAGAGAGCTTTTAGCAGCAGTTGTGAGCTGGAGGCTTTGTGATGCCTGACACAAACCTCTGATGTGTACCTTATTTCAGTGCAAGACAATGAGTCAGCAAAAGATGCATTTTAAGAAAGGAGTTGGTGTAAGCCTGGCTTTGGGGGTTCACACACACACACCTCTAGAAAACACCAATCTTAAAACAGCTAGAAAATAACTGCATCTGAAATCACTCCAGCATTCTTCTGATGGGGATAGATTTATCTGCTTATGGAGAATCCTAGAATCAGTCAAGGTTGGAAGGGACCACAGGGATCAGCCACTTCCACCCCCTACTATGGGCAGGGACTCCTCACACTAGCTCAGGCTGGCCACAGCCTCATCCAGCCTGGCCTTAAACACCTCCAGGGATCAGGCTTCCAACACCTCCCTGGGCAACCCCTGCCAGGCTCTCACCACCCTCATGCTCAACAACTTCTTCCTAACCTCCAGTCTGAATCTCCATTTCTAGCTTGGTTCCATTCCCCCCAGTCCTATCACTACCTGACAGCCTAAAAAGTCCCTCCCCAGCTCTTTGTAGGCCCCCTTAAGATACTGAATCTCATTCTTCTGTCATGTCTAAAGTGTGGGGTTAGGTATTACCCTTCAGTGTTCCTCTCACTGCAATGTGTCTTTAGAGTGAAACTCTTTTGAGGTGTAGGTAGTTTGTACTGCAGGGTCATACAAGGTTAAAAGTCTCAGGCAGTAACTGTGATGCAGACAATGAGGGATTTGGTGGCAAGCTACTGAGCCAGCAGATACAAACTTTGTGTTCTCCTTTGGTGGTAGTAAAAAAAGAAAAGATTTTTCAGACTTTTTTAATTAATTTGAGCATTTGAGAGGTTATTAAAGGCCTCATAAGGGATTACCCTCTGATACTTGTCACTTACACACATGATGTGTTGAGTGGCTGTTGTAACTTTGAAGTTAGACCTTACCTTCCCCTCGTTCCATTTTGACAGCTTGGGTGCTGAAGACAGCCTTGCTTCTTTTTTTTTTTTTCCCAGTGTTCTCACTTCCTTTTACAATGCTGAGGATGAATCAAATCTCCTTTTGCCTAAATTACCAGCTCTGCCAAAAAAGTGAGTGTTACCCAGCAAGCTGGGGAAGATGCAACTTGTTGGGCTTTGTCGTTGGTTTGGTCATTCATTTGCAGTGCTCTCTGGGTGCCTCTCTGCTCTTTGTTGACAATAATTCTTTTGTTTTCAGTTACAGTACCACTGCAAAAATCTTCAGGTGAGGAGTTGTCATCTTGTACCTCCCTGTATTATTTTATACTGTTTCCTGGTGTTGAGATAAGATGCAAAAACCTCAATCATGTGATTTATATTTCCAGTGAAGAGAAGTCAGATGAGATTATGAAGCTTCTGGGTGATGTAAGGTAAATTCTGTCTGTGGGCTGTTGTAATTTTGGTCTGGGGTTGTTGTTGGTTACCTTTTGAAGCTATAAAATAATGGATGAGTAGGTTTACTTTGAAGTTGTCCATCATCTGCTTTTTAAGGATCCTGGAGAAAAGGAAAGAGAATGTCTCCTGTTTTCTTGTACAAAGATAAAGTTCAAGGAATTCATTTTTAAAACAAAACAAAAAAAAAGTCACCATCAGTTTATGCCTTTTCCCCTCCTTTTAGAGGGTTTGGCTAAACTTAAAATGAGTTCTGAGATCAGCTGTATTAAGGTTACTTTAAAATAAACATCTCTAAGTAGGAAACACATGAGGAGATGCTGGAGGAAATGTAGTTTAGCAGACTGAGGCTGGCTTTGTGGAGTGCAGGGTGCTTAGAGTCTCTACCTTGGTTTTCCAGTCATTTTCTTCCCATTCTCTTCTGTTCCTTACAGTCTCACCACTGAGAATCATCCTCTTTATTTCAAAGGTTACATCTCAGTTTACCACCAGCTACTCCTTTTTAAAACTTGATATCTCTTCTTACAGTAGGACCTCCTTGCTAGAAAGGGAGGCTGTCAGTGGAGTAGAAGCTGCCTGGATTCTGTGCTTCCTCATCCTTTCACTTAATCAAATTTGTGAGGTTCTGTCTTGTCCTTAATGGAAACAGTCTCCTTTGTCATCTGTTTAGCTGTGTAACAAGTAGGAGTTGCAGTTAATTTTCTTGTGGTTTTTAAAGGGACATATAAAACATTCTCAGTTTTTATGTTGGAGATCATTGCTGCTTACTGTTATGCAAACAAATGTGTGGTTGAAGGTGCATGGATGTATGAGAGCAACCTCCCTGTCCAAACTTTAATGTTTCAAACATAGGCAAAAAGGGAGAGGTCATAGAAAAGCTTTTAGTAAGTGAGCACAATGCAGTCCTGCCTGTCCCAGACACTGTGTGAACTGGGATTTTGTTTCTGATTCCATCACTTGTGACTGTCCTTGGCTGCAGCATCCCCTTCAAATGTTTGTTGCCTCTGAGGTTTTGCTGAGGGGTGTCAGCATGTGTGACAAACTCTCTATGGGGTTAGAATAAAGTCAAGGGAGTATAAAACCAGCTCTCTAAGAATGCGTTGCAGTCTGTGGGCTGTTGCTAGAAACTGTAACTTTTTCCTTTCTGGAAGGTATAAGATCACTAAAGAAGGATCTTTGTGCCTCAACTGTATAAGTTTGGGGTTTTTTTCCCTTTTCCCTTCAGAGAACTTAATAACTGATATCCTTTCTGTAAATGTTAGAATGAAGTCCAAGTGAATTTGGTGGACTCTAGGCAGCAGGACAATGTTTCCTCTTCTTCAGTGATTCTTTAGAGGATCTTTTTTGTACAGGGATGGAATTTCAGTGTTAAGAATTAGAATTTGTGTCAGTATGCTCATCAACACCTTCTTGCATGTTTACAGGCTTAATGCTCTGGTCCTTGGTGGCAGCTCAGGATTTATTGAGATTTATGCTTATGGAATGTTCAAGATTGCTACAGTCGCTGGGGTAGGTTCTGTTCCTTTCCATCATTTTTTCTTCAAGCTGCAGCTGACTTGAATGAAAAAATACCTGTGCTTCTGCTTACACTGAAGTAAAACTGGCTGGCTGAATTTTGAAGACAGGAACAGTTGCTGGCTTGTGTGGTTACCACTGGAAAGAAGTTCTAACTCTGGTGATTCTAGCAGCTGCTTTCAGCTGAAAGAAAGCTCAACATTAATAGTGGGAGGTGTCCCTGCCTATGGCAGGGGGTTGGAACTAGATGATCCTTGAGGTCCCTTCCAACCTTACCATTCTATGATTCTATGATTAAGTCACAGTAAAAGGAGTGGTTTTGTTACTGGTCAGTAGCTGGAAATTCCACTTTGTTTTTACATGTCACTGACCACAGGCCTCTGTATGTGAATCAAATAGAATCATAGAACTGTCCAGGTTGGCAAAGCCCCTCAGGGTCACCAAGCCCAACCTAAAATCCTACTCTACAGCATTTCACCTTGAACCATATCCCCAAGCACCACATTCAGGGTGGGTGACTCCACCACCTCCCTGGGCAGCTCATTCCAGCCCCTGACCTCTCCATGAAAAACTTCTTCCTAATGTTCAATCTAACCCTTCCCAGCCTCAGCTTGAGGCCATTCCCCCTCATTCTGCCTCCAGTTACAAGTGAAAAGAGACCAGGTGTAGAGAGGCCAAATGTGGTTGCCCTCCATAGCTTTGAGTTGTGTTTCTAAATTTTCCTAAGTGTTTGTGTTTACTGTTTCTTACATTTCTCATGAAATGGGGAGAAATCCAATTGTTAGTAAGTTGGTTTGTGTTCTTTTCCCTCAGAGTAGTTTTTGTTGCATGGTACAGGAGCCAGTCTAACCCTTCCCAGCCTCAGCTTGAGGCCATTCCCCCTTGTTCTGTCTCCAGTTCCCTGTGAGCAGAGCCCAGCAGCAGCCTCTCCACATTGTCCCTTCAGGTAGCTGCAGACAGCAATGAGCTCTGCCCTCAACCTTCTCTTTTTGAAAGCAAACAGCCCCAGCTGTTAGATGTGTCAGAGCAGTAAGTACATCTGGAAGGGAATGCATTTTGCCCTTAACTTCTGAACTGGATTCTTTCAGGTGACAGGTTGCTGTCGTGGGCTGTGTTTGTCCAGTGATTTGAAGTCCTTATCAGTTATCACAGAGATCCAAGACTCCCCAGACAGTGAAGCAGAGATCACATATTTCCAGGCAAGTCAAATCCTTTCCAGGTGTTCTTTACAAGTAAATTTGCTTTTTAAATTACTTTCTGGTAGCTTTATTGCTTTCCCATTATTTGCAGGGGGAAAAAAAAAAAGGCAACCAAAAAATCAAACTACTGCTTCCAGACTTTCTGCATTTCACCCCCATTTAGCTTATGGCTTTCTGTTGGTGTGCAGTTTTGCTGGTGAAACTGATGATGATCTTGAGGACAGGCTGAGAGTGTTGGGGCTCTACAGCCTGCAGAAGAGAAGGCTTCCAGGAGACCTTATAGCAGCCTTCCAGTAGCTGAAGAGGGCCTACAGGAAGGCTGGGGAGGGATTATTTTCAAGGGCTTGCAATGCCAGCACAAGGGGGAATGGGTTTGAAGTGGCAGAGGGAAGATTGAAACTGGATGTTAGGAAAAAGTTCTTTACAGTGAGGGTGGTGAGACACTGGCACAGGTTGCTCAGGGAGGTTGTGGCTGCTCCCTCCCTGGAGGTGTTCAAGGCCAGGTTGGAGGAGGCCTTGAGTGACCTGTACTAGTGGGAGGTGTCCCTGCCTATGGCAGGGGCTTGGAACTGGATGATCCTTGAGGTCCCTTCCAACCTTCCCATTCTATGATGATCTGAGGAATTCTTTTTCAGTATTACTTTAAATAAAACATTCATTTATTCAGTTAGAGTTATTCAGATGTTCTTCACTCTGCACACAAAGGCACAGCATCAGTGCTGTTGTTTATGCAGTCTGCCCAGAACAGTCAGGCTTAAAACCATTACTGTTAGAGCTTCCAAATGAGGAATCTTTTTCAGGGAGTTTTATAGATGTATTAAAAATAATTATGGCTGCTTTGAACAAAATTTATTTCCCTCATAAGACTGGCTTGAAGGAAATGAGAAATGACAGTTTTTTCCTGTGAGTCCTCTCAATCTGTCTTGATTTCTGTAACCTAGAATTTCCTAAAAGACAAATCATCTGCTGCCTGCTGCTTGGTTCATTTCTTACAGCTGGACACCAGCCTGTTGTCAAGCTACTTGCCTGAGGTAACTCGAATGGCTCGGAAGTTCACTCACATTTCGACTCTGTTACAGGTAGAGTGGTGTTATCACATCCTTGTAATGGCACACTTCTTGCAGGCTGCAAGTAAAATTAATGTTTTACAGTAGGAAGCTTAAATTGCTTTTAAGTGAGTGTAGAGCTCCCAACTTGGAGAAGGACCTGGGCTGTGAGTTGAGGATGAGAGAGCAATAGGCCCTTGTGGCCAAGAAGGCAAATGGTTTCCTGAGGTGCATTAAGAGTGTGACCAGCAGGTCAAGGGAGGTGCTCCTTCCCCTCTACTCTGTCACAGTGAGTCCAGTTTTTTGCTTCCAAGTTCAAGAGAGACAGGGAGCTACTGGAGAAGGTCTGACTGAGGGCTAGCAGGATCATAGAATCAACCAGGTTGGAAGAGACCTTCTCCTCACAGGGCTGTGCTCCAGGCCCCTCCCCAGTCTTGCTGTCCTTCTCTGGGCACCTTCCAGCACCTCAGCATCTCTCTTGAATTGAGGGGCCCAGAACTGGACACAGCACTCAAGGTGTGGCCTGAGCAGGGCTGAGCACAGGGGCAGAATAACCTCCCTGGTCCTGCTGGCCACACTGCTCCTGAGCCAGGCCAGGATGCCATTGGCTCTCCTGCCCACCTGGGCACACTGCTGGCTCATGTTCAGCTACTCTCTCTCAGTACCCCCAGGTCCCTTTCTGGCTGGCTGCTCTCCAGCCACTCTGTCCCCAGCCTATAACACTACTTGGGGTTGTTGTGGCCAAAGTGTAGAACCCTGCACTTAGCCTTGTTAAATCTCATCCCATTGGCCTCTGCTCACATCTCTTATGACAAAGGCTGAGAGACCTGGAGCTGTTTAGCTTGGAAAAGAGAAGGCTGAGATGGGATCTGATCAGTGTTTGCAAATACTTTAAGAGTGGGTGTCAAGAAGATGGAACCTGTCTCTTTTTTCTGGTGCCCAGTGATAAAGTGAGGGACAACAGATAAAAACTGGAACAAAGGAAGTTCCACCTCAGCATGAGGTGCACTGGAACAGGCTGCTCAGAGAGGTTGTTGGAGTCTCCTTCTCTGGAGACTTTCAAAACCTGCCTGGATTTATTCCTGTGTGGCCTTGTGGCCTGCCCTAGGTGAAACTGCTTTGGCAGTGGGGTTGAACTCAATGATAGCTAGAGGTCCATTCTGTGAATTTGATAATAAAATGCTGTATAATATCTACAGTAGATCCTCCCTTTGCATTGTGATGTCCACTGCTTTGTGTGTTTGGAAGGGGGGACAGGGGAACGAGGCTCATGTCTGTGTCTGTCGCAGTACATAAAGCTGTCGTTGACGTGCATGTGCGAAGCCTGGGAAGAGATCCTGATGCAGATGGACTCAAGACTAACCAAATTTGTACAGGTACTGTAGGATTAACCATTCTGTTGGAGAAAAAAAACATTCTCTGCAGTAGTTCACTTGCTGCTAACATGCTGCATGCCTTAGTGGTGTTACTCAGAGTGCCTCCAGGTAATAACCTCTTCAGCTCAGAGGCAGCCTAGAAGCTGCTGTGTGGCAAGCGCTCTCTGAGCACGAAGCTGTGGACAGTCAAGCAAGATTGTCTTGTGGTGCTTCTGTATTTTATTTATTCTAAGTTATTCAGAAGTGATAGTTTTCAGCTGGCACAACTGTTGAGTAGTTAGTTTTTTTCTGTTTAAGGTTGTGCTCTTTGTGCTGGTAAACTGGATACTGTAAATCATAGAATCAACCAGGTTGGAAGAGAACTCCAAGCTCATCCAGTCCAACCTATCACTCAGCCCTATCCAATCAACTAGATCATGGCACTAAGTACCCCATCCAGGCTTTTCTTCAGCCCCCCCACACTTGCAGCCTCATTCAGTAGAGCCATGATTAAGATCCTCGTGGATTTGCTTAGATTTTGTGTTTGTTGACCATGGGTAGAAATTAATTGAATGTTTTATTTATTTTAAAAGACATTCTTGGTGATGGCAAACTGCTTAGAATTTTTACTGAGTAATGCAATTGGAATGCTGATCCAATGATCTTCAACCTGGAGAAGAAAAAGCTTCCAGGAGACCTTAGAGTAGCCTTCCAGGATCTAAAGGGAGATACAGGAAGGCTAGGGAGGGACTGTTGATNGTTGGGTGATTCTGTGCTCCACAACCTCCCTGGAGGTGTTCAAGGCCAGGTTGGAGGAGGCCTTCAATGATCTGTATTAGTGGGAGGTGTAGGGGGTTGGAACTAGATGATCCT